>LJSK01000003.1:57477-118007 GCA_001299535.1 Leptomonas seymouri
GGGGGGGGGGGGGGGGAGGGTTCGGAGAGAGGAGTACCACCTTACTCCGCTAGGAACGCGGCGTTACACCTCCACGCGTTGAAGCGCATTCACCCACTTCTAGTGAAGAAGAGCCGGAGACACTCCGCTTCCCGCCCTTTTCGTTGCTGTCACTGTCTTGGCCACGTTCCTTTTTCACGACCGGTAAACGAGAGTTCACCTGGCGCTTGTCACTGCGGCTGCGAAAATGATCATTGCTGTTGCCACTTGGTGACATTGCACCGGGCAAGGCCAGCGTAGCGGGCGCGCCCTTCACAGACACAGTCGCGACGCCTGTCCCTGCCGCGAGGACTACAGGTAGCCCACAAGGAATTCCACCTAGTGCAGCTACAGCTGTCGTCACGCTTGTCCCCGACGGTTGTCCTTCTAGCTGTTTACCTCTACCACTATCGGCGTTACACAGCGGCTCGGTGAGAGCGCGCTTACTGATGAGGTGTTGAGGCAGTTCTGTGGCAGTTACCGCCAGCTGTTCCTCCTGCGCGCTGGCGCTTACCTCCCCAAATTGAGTGTCCGTGCTGCTGGTCAGCACGCTGTTGAACCCACTGCGAATCGTAAACACAGAGCGGCTGACGGTGTTGCCGACAGGCAACATCGCGTTGTGCGCCGCTAACTCATCCAATGTCAGCGGGTGGTAGACGAAGCTGGTATTAGAAAACGTCTCATGCTGAGCGATGTCAATCGGCGGCGTGACGGGGTAGCCCTTGACGTTGGCGACTTTGGCTCTGTCCGTCATGCGAGCAGCACCTGCAGCTACAACTGGTGCTTGTGCGGTCACTCCACTATTTCCATCTTCGTCCGAGACGGATGTAGGGGGACCGCGAGCAGGCTGAGTACTCCCGCTGCTTTTGCGTGAAGCGCCAGACAGTGCCGCAATTCTTGCTTCAAAAACGCGCTGCCGGCTGGATGGAGGGAAGGGCGACGTCACCGCGGTATTATGCCCGGACACGAGGGAGTTCGTGGTGGTCTTAGTGTTGCTTTGCGAGAGGCGAGTCACGGTAGCGGTTGTGGGTGTTGCTGTTGCCGCAACATCGGGGGGACGCAGCGCGTCCACCACCAGTGAGGTCGGCTGATTCTTCATCTGCACAAACAACGAGAGCACAGGGCTGATGCCGCCATCTTCGGGCTCCGAGACGGAGGCTTTGCGCTGCCGGGACGAGCGTGGTACTCGTGATGACGCCCCACTCAACGATGCGCTTCCGCCATCTCCGCACGTCGCCCCGGGTGCTGCCTTTTCTTCGTCCTCGTCATTCCGCAAGAAGTCTGATTTGGTGCTGATGCTTCCATTGTTGTCGTCGTCTGTCCCAAAGAGCAGAATCGAAGGCCTCGCGCACGGTCTGCGCTGCTGCAGCTGCGACCGCCAGGACTGCTGCGGCGGTTGCTCTTGCTGCTTCGCGCCATGCGCATCCTTGCCCACTAGATCTACACAGTGCACGGCAACAGGTGCCGTGCTGTTGGAGATTGGGGCACCACCTGTCTCTGCTCTTTCGTCTTTTGCATAACTGCCGCTACTTTGGTTGTGGATGCTGCTGAGGGAGAAGTGGGCACTCAACGGTAGACCCGAGTTGCGCAAACGCATCCCACTGCGCATGATACTGCTCCCCATTTGCTGCCCAGCGCGGTCACGGGCACCTTCAGGTGAGACGCTGCTGCTGCCGCTGACGTTGCTGCTCCAAAGGTTTCGATTGGCTGTGGTGTTTCCCCCGCCAGCAGCGCGTGAATGCGAGGTGACGGTATCCACGCTGTCATCGCTTTCTGATCCACCATCGGTGCTCAGAAGCAGCGCACTCTGCAGACTCAGCATCGGACTGTGGCACGGGTAGCGGCGCAGGGCTTCTTCCACGTGCCCATCCTCCCCACCGCTGTTGTTTGCCGACGGCTGCGCACGGCGAAGCTGCGAGACGGCGGTGCTGTACTCGCGCAAGGTGGTCGAGGTTGTCGGCGCTTTCACGGACGCCATGTCGCAGCCTTGCCGGGGATTGAAGCTCAACGACCACCGATCACGTCGCTTGTGCGCAAACGATGAGGTCGACTGCAGGGAGGGTTTTACGATGCCTTCGCCGACTTCCCCAGTGAAGTGAGCGCCAACACGTCGAGTTGGCAGCTTCAACGCACTCGGGCGACGACCGGTTCGCCGCATCACCTCAGCTTTCGCACGTAAGACTTCCTCCATGTCCGGATCGTACTCCAAAAACGCCCACTTGTCGTGTGTGTGGCGGCCCTCGTGGAGCTCGTCGTCATCATCAGAGTTGAGTGTTATCGCAACACTGGGGAGCGAAAGGTGCGCGCAGTCGCGACTGAAATTGTTTCCCCCGGTTGTCACGCTGGAGCTGCTGGTCGGATCGAAGGATTCCGCACGAGACGTGCGACCGAGTCCTGCGCTGGCTGCTACTGTTGTTGTCGTGAGATCTGCGGGGCTGCTGCTGCGACGCGCAGGCCACAACGGACTCATACGCTGCAAGCGACGCTGACCGGTGCGATCGGGTGAGCTGTTGTTGTTGCTTCGGTTCATGTTTGAACCGACGGGTAGCGATGCCGCTGCATGCGGGGATAGCGGCCGCTGGCGTTGCCGTGAGCTTCGGCGTGCGTGACGATGGCGGTCGACGTTCTTCAATGCCGATGCGCGCACCTCCATCCAAAGTTGTCCGATTTCGCTTTGATCCATGATCGGAAGCAGCGGCGGCTCTGAGGTTGGCGTAGATACCGCCACACCACTGCGCGCAGGGCTGCGACGGACCTGAGAGTGAAACAGAGGCGCTCCCGCCGTCGCCGCTGCTGCCGCTGCGGCTGCGGCAGGGGGAGACAGGCCGGCGCCGCTGGGCTGCGCGCTGGCAAAAAACGAATAGAGCGCGCTGCGGTGGTAGCAGACGGTGGCGGCTGGCGTCGTCGTGGTCGGGGACTGCGGCTGTTGTGGCAGAGGCGCGTGGTGCAGGCTGTTGGTGCTGGCGGCCAGGGCGTCTAAGGGCGTAATCGCAGTTGACGCAGCATTGGCGGTGGCGGCACTGGGTGAGGATCTAGAGAGGGTTTGGAGGGCGGCTTCTTCCGTGGCTTTTTGGTCGACGTGCTTCGTTACGGATCGTTGAGCATCGAGGCTGCTTGTGCTTGGCCCAAATCCCGAAAGCTTAGCATCCTTCCGAGAAGGGGAAGACACATGTTGTTTCTTGGCGATAGACGTGCACACCGTGGGGGGTTCCATGATTTCATTGGCTGCTGCCGCATTCTGCTTTGTGTTCTGCTCTTCTGCGGGGAGGAGGTGTTGCTGTTTCGTGGTCGTGTGATCATTCGTGATGATCGCTGTGCGGCTGACGTGCGCCGTTGGCAGGCCGTCCGATACCCCCGCAGCAGCCGCAACCGCAGTGCTGCTGTTACCATCGCTGGCACTTCTCTCCTTCTCCGCGCTAGTCAACGGCACAGCAACACTGAAGAAAGAAGTGCATTGTTTGCCTTGGCGTTCAGTGGGTGTTAAGGATGGGGCCGGAGGAGCCAGCGTAACGTCGTCCCCGTTATGACGATTGTCGGCAAGGTTCAGGGAAGGCGCCACCATTTCTTCTGCGGTCTGCGTTTGCTCTGGGGTGAGCGGTGCATCGCTGCTGTAGCGGCGGTGCGCATAGTTCCCCTCCGGTACCACCATTGCCATATGCTTCTGAGGCTCCATAGAGGTGGTCATCGTGGTGCTGGCGTTTGCAGCTTCCACCACCACCTCGGGTTGTGCGTGCGATGCGTCAGCGGGAGCCTTGCCACTCTCGTCTTGCTTGCCAGATATCGCTACAAGCGACGCCACATCGCTTTCCGGGAGACTAGTGGAGCTACGTGGTGGGTGTGCCGAAGTAATGGCGTACGGCATGGTTCGCGTGGACGACCGGTTTCCATCAAGAAGGTTGAGGCTATTGAACACACGCGTACCGCAGACATCTAGCGGCGGGGGCGGCGCCTCCCCTGGGATTTTGTTTGCTTCTGCTTTCGGAGATTGTGATAGCAACGCGCCGCTGTCATGTTGCTTGGAGAGCGGAGGGGGCCGGCACACGGCCACTTCCAACGATGTTGCTACGTTCGCCCTCTGCTGCTTCTCATTACTGTGGTTGGTGGCCACTGGACTACTGGCGCGCCTCACCATATTGATGGGGCTCTCCAGCGCCGTCACCGGGGCTGAACCACTCTTTCGCTCCTCCCCTTCCTCGCCCATTACTTGCGGCGTGCTGCGCTCATATTGGGTGCTGCTGGACTGCTGCTGCGTGAGAGCGCTGGGCGCGGATTTCATGGTGTTAGCCGAGGAGAGGGTGGCTGAGGTGGTGCACGCCGTCTCCACCGACGCCACACCTACACTGCTGCTGTGGGTACCAACCGTGACGAGGGAGAGTGATGCGATTGTTGGGTACGACGGCCGATGCGGACGTGATGGCCGCCTGCGCGCTGCGCGTGCTGCCGTTCTTACTGTCTTCCCTAGCACCAATAAGGGGGATTTCGCTGTGTCCGGCTGACTCGCTCTCGAAGCCGGAGTGGCACCAGCGTCAGCGACGTGTTCTGTCTTCGAGACAACCGCCTCCTCATGATGCTTCTGTGAGCGAACTAGCGCTCGTGACTTGAGTCGGCGCTTCGTCGACACAGCCTTCATGTCATTGCACGGGGAGGCCTTGAAGGCAGTGCATCGGGCAGAGTTCGGCGTATCGGCGGAGGTGGACGCAACCACGTTTTGCGCTTTCGTATGAAATGACGGCATGCCGGGGGACTGACTGACAGGTGGGTGCCCACCCGCTGAGTTCTCCGCCGCGCATGGCACCTCGAGTTTGGGCGGCAGCAGCGGAGCCGATGTGTCCATCGACCGCTGCATCTGGAAAGACCACCTTCGCGGGTAGGATGGGGTGGAGGGGGAGAGGAGCGGAGAGGTCATCGTCTCACAGTTGAATGCGGGATCAGAGGCGCTACTGTTCGTCGTCAGCCGAGAGTTTGCCGGTGGCTCCGTTGCCGCCGTTGGGATCGACATGCGGCTCTCTCCATCTGTGGAAGTAGCAGGGGCAGCAGAAGTCACAGCCGTTGTTAAGCCCACTTGTGGTGCTCCCCCACGCGGTGGGGTACCGCGCACTGCAAAACAGCGAGTGAAGTGTGAGGCGCTCATCACGGGCCCGTCGCCAGGCTTCGTAGGGACCCTGAGCGCTTTCGGTGCCGCATTGGCGATAGACGGTGGGACGTGTGCGTCGATGGCGCTGCGGCTGCGCCGCGTCTTTTCACTAAGCGGTGAGACGCTGAGGCGGCTGTTGCTCATGCTGTTGATGTTGGCGCCGACGTTCATAATGGAGCTCGCCGAATTCTCGTTGTTTTCGTCCGTCACGCGCGAGGCCGGTGAATGGGTGAACTCAGTGGCAAGCGGAGAGGGGTTTGCTAGCGGAGGGAGAGCGACCGGGCAGAGGCGCTGTTGGGCATCGACAGGTCGAACCTTCTGCTGTTTGGTTGGCGATGCCGGTTGCAAGGGCCGCAGGTTCAGCTGGAAGGCGCAGGGGATTCTACTTCTCTTCGCCTGCACGTTGCTGTTCTGACTGCTGCTGGTGTTGCTGTTGCTGATGGGCTCACTCAGCTGCGAGGACTCGTTCGCATTCGTGTCGCAGCGGTGCCCCTCCACTGGGACCACCATAGACAGAGGCGCCTTTATGGATGCTGCCTTGTTGCCGTCAGTGGAAATGTTGAAAGCCAGCTTGCGCACCGAGAACGCACTCAGCGCTGATACATCGTGCTGTCGCAGTTGGCGGCGTGTGTGTCGCTGCTGCTTTTTATAGTCTGCAGCAGGCGTTACGGTGCTCCCAATTGCGGCGCTTGCCGTGCGCCTGCGCATCTGTGGAGGGAGGTTCCACGGGCACTCCTCGCTGCCGCGACCCTTGCGATCGCCCCGACTCGAAGCGCTTAAAGGAACCCCGGAAGTCTTCTGTGGCGCTGACACAGCGCTACGGGTGACGCTGCTGCTTCTCATAGTGGTGCCCGAGTGGTCGGATATGATCAGCGTGGGGGATGGAGAGACGGCGTGCAGTGCTGCCGCAGGATCGCGGTTGGTAGGACTCACCAACGCCGACGGCAGTGGCCTCAAGGAGCTGAATGTCTCCAGTTCTTCTTTTGTGTAGGAGGTGCCATTGTCGTCGCTGCACCCGGATGGCGAGAGCAACGGTGATCGATGCGCAAAGCCGTTGCACTGCTCTGCGTCTTGCGGTGTCTTGGGGCTCTGCGTGTTGCTTGGAGAGACAAGCTTTTCGTTGCCGCTGCCCGTTGCAGCCGCTCTTTCAGCCTTCTTGTCGCCCCCGCGTGGCACCTCCGAGTTATTCGCTGGCTGCTGCTGCCACGAGAGACTCGCTTTTCGCTTCATTCTAGCTTTTTCTATCGGAATGGACGATGCAGCGATGGTGAACGCCGGCGTGGAGGACATGCTGGGGAAATTCTGCAGGCCGAAGTACGTGGGCGATTCGTATGGCGCCGTGGTGGCCGTCTGGGCCGCTGCCGCAACGGGCGCCGTTTTCGGGGCACCCATCGGCCCTTGCGTCGTTGCGTCGCTGCTGTAGGTGGCGGTGGCGTACAGGATGCAGTTGTCACCATCGGGATCACTGCGCCGGTTGGGGCCTTTTTCGTGGTAGTGCTGCATCGACAGTCGCAAGCTGGACCTACTGCCATGGCTGGATGACGTGGCTTCACCCGTACTCCCACCCCCGCTTGGCAACGGGCCTACTGTTGCTACGTTGAGGCTGCTGCGCGCATGTGTATCTGCCGCATCGTTTCCGCTAACAAAGTCCGAATTGTGGTAGCTGGCGGGTGTGCGTGCTGTACCGCTGGAAAGCGAGTTGCTTAGGTACGATACGAAGAGTCGTGGCGAGGCGCAGTCTAGGCTTTCGAAAGAGCGGGATGTGTGTCTGGGGATTGCTCCGCTAGAAACTCCATCGTTACTGCAACGGCCGGCAGGTACCATCGCCTGTGTTGAGTGTAGCCTTCGCGGAGCGATGGAGGATGAAGCAGCAGAGCCTGGCCGTGGGGTTGGCGTACTGCTTGGGGATTCCCTCGTCCGCTTTGACAAAGCATCGCCTAGCTGCCGTTGACGGCATTCGGAGGGGTTCGGAGATAAAGTAGTGTCGAGCACGGACATGGCGCGTGACAGCTGCTGCTGCTGCGGGGACGCCCGTGCCAGAGACAGCCGTGATGGTGAGCGATTAGGTGTCGCATAGACTCTGGCGGAAGACATGGTGGAGGGCGACACCGCCGAAAGGCCTGAGACGTCGTCCTCCGCCGCGCCCAGGTCGTATTGGTATATACCCGCGTTTACGGGGGACACCGCCGCGCCCTGCGTGACCGGCGAGTCTACCATCGCGCTAGCCGCTGAGAAGTTATTGGGATGATCGATGGTGGCCTGCGAGGTGTAGGCCGTGAAAAACGGCGTGAGCGCCGGGCTCATCGCGCTGCTCTGCGTGTCCAGCCGAGATGGTGGGAGGCTGTTCGCCATACCTTCTATCCGCAGTGGCGCCTGCTAAAAACGAAAGAAGAACAAAAATTTCAATGAAAGCAAAAAAGGCAACGACCATAGGAGGCGCAATCCGAGTTCAGGCCGCCGCTGTGCTGATGGCGGTCTATCAGCGTCGATGGAGCCAGCGAAACACAAGGCGAAAACAAGCACACAAGCACTATGTAAGATAGTCCAGTGGTGAGGAGGTTACGCCGACACGATTTTATGGCGCCCTGCCTGACTCGTACCAAGTCTGGCTTACCCAATCTTCCTTTCTTACGCAACAATTAGAAGAGAAAGAAATGTGTGTGTGTGTGTGGAGGAGGGGGGGGGGAGGGGTTAGCTCGCGGAAAACACCGCCGGCGAACCTTCAGCCTCTTTTGAAAGACACACCGACCCGTGTTACAGGCAAGAAGGCTTAACTTCTTTAACGTGTAAGGGTACGTCGATGCTATGTCCACAACAACAAAATAAAATCCTGTCTCTCTATCCTTTTCAAGCCCAGCAGGAAAACACAGTATTTCGTCTTTGTACAAGGATCGCAGTAGAGTGCTTTTGGTGTGTATACGGGGAAACAGAAAGGGTGGGGTGGTGGTGGGGGGTGGGGAGCTGCTGTGGAGGTTCTCTGTATTAATATCTGGAGCGCTAAACGAAAAGGAAAAAAAATGATGATGGATGCCACTTGCGTATAGCCCACCTCTTCTTCTTTGTCCACTGTACTCAAAGAGCGTTTGAGCGTGTAGCCCCCGTTACAAACAGACAAACGTTAAAAGTAAGAAATGAAGGAGATGCTGCAGATATTGAAAGGCTACAGCACGGTGCGTGGAACGAGCACACATACAGGCACACACATACACACACACACGTGACGTGAGAGGAAACGAGGTTGATTGAGAACGTGGAGCGCACAAGGAAGAACTAATGAAAGCGGAAAGAGAAAAACAAAAAAAAAAAAACAGCAACAACATAGGAAGTTTCAGTCTTTGCACGGACGCAGCGCTACTGCTGCCCCCGCACAAACGCAGCAGCAGCAACAGCAGCAAAGGAGATGAAGAGAGACTTGAAAGAGAAAATGAAAATTCAGAGCATAGACACAATCATCAGAAGAAAAACAAAAACGAATGATAGAATGGAATTTAGTTCTCTACGAAGTTCAGAAATAAAGCACAGGTTATATCAAACTACAAGCGAAGGGAAACGAAGGGATGAGTGGAAGCTATCCTCGTTGGAGCACCGCTTTTCGTAATCAACGTCAAGCACAAGCAACGAAGCATTCAGCAGACACAGAAGAATAAAGAGAAATCTATTAAACAACAAACTCAAATTTTAGTAAGCCGAAGCGATGGAAGCAACAGCCACAGTTGCTGCTCAAAGGAGAAGTGAAGAAGAAAATGCCCCAAAAGAAAAAGAAATGAAAATCAAATTCACAAGAAAATACGCACGCACGCACGCACTAGGAGTTCGCTTATTATAAGCAGTGGTTAGACGAGCTGAAAGCAAAGCAGCAACAGCAACGCAGGCAAAAACCCAAAAGAAAACGAAAAAAATCAAAAAACCCTCTGCAAGCGTGATCGACTGAATCCCCTATACCTTTTGGAGAAGCAATTTGACTATTGCAGACCCGAAGTGCAAAACAAAAACAGAAAAGAGAGATAGGAGGGGGGGGGACGGGAGGAGGGAAAGAGCTTCCGTGACACAGAACGCACCAAAGGCAAGCAAGTAAACTGTATTAGAAATAAAAGCAGACAAGTAAAATCGAATACGCCGCCACGTCAGAGGGCGAAATGACGGTGAAAGAGGTGACCACAATACACAGGCGACTTATTTGTTGTGTTGAGCGAATCAGAGAAAAAAGCAAAAGAAAATCGGTGGGTGCAACTCTCTTGTCCGGAGATGCGCAAAACAAACAGAAGGCAGGGAGTGGGGGGGGGGTATTCGGTGGTTTTTACACCGCATCCACTTTTAAAAGAAAAATCAAAGAAGAAAAGAAAGAAAAGGTTTACGGTGCTCTTGCTTGCCTGCACCTTGGTGGCGGAGTAACCGCCTTTTCCCGCAAAAAAAAAAGCCAAAAGAAAAACAACAATAACAACAGTGACAAAATCAAGAGAAGCTGGACTTCTTGTTTGCCGCAAAGCTGAGAGAGGCGATGGAGAAACCAAAACGTATGGCGGAAGGCGGTGAGAGAGAAGAAAAATAAATATGATGGCTGCGCACCATCGAGTTGTCGCTTGCTAGGGAGGGCACAGCCGTGCGCAGTGCACAAAGACTGCTGCGATACGTGTACGAGACGAAGCGCAATGGACTCCCAGCTGCGCAGTCCTGTCTCCTGCACGCACCTTCCGAAATTATGCGGTGAACCTATATATAGAATACAAGTAGCAGCAGTCACAATCGAAAGGAAGAAATCAATGGTAGAAGGGAGGCAGAGTGCACAAAGCACTATCAACAGCTTATTCACGAGCAGCGCCTCCGTCTATCAACCAAATTGATGCCGATTTAAGGTGGGCGACGAGGGGAAGAACAAGTGGAGGCGAAAAAAAATGAAAGAAGTGAACGTGTGGAAAGACAGGTGGAAGCTGACCACGCATAGATGATTTTAGAAGTCGAAACGAGGATATAAGCTGAGACACACAGAGAAAGAAAGAAAAATGGTGGTGGTGGTGATGGGGAGCGCAGTGAAGCCAAGAAATATGAGTTAGCTCTTTTTTGGTTTCTTTTATTATGTGTGGATGTGGGGTGGACGGGCGCCGGTCGAATGATGAGGCGGATGGCGAAGGAGGCCAACCAACACGCACACGAAGGGGAGAAAAACAAACAAACAAACAAAACACGTGCGTGTGTGTTTGCACGTAGAACCAAAAGCAAACCGAAAAGAAAGAAAGAATTGCGAAGACGCAAAAGCAGAGTTAAAAGTAAAAAGAAGAAATATTCCCCCCACAAACCGCCAGAAGAAGAAAAAAACAACAACAACGAAAAACGCAACGAATAAATTAAAAACAACAACAAAAATAAAATCAGCGGTGGCCACAGTCGAATACGCACCCGCACACCGGAAGCACGCAGGACGCCGTATCGATGTAGATCCGACGTTCGGAGGCACAGAGCTTCTTCAAGGAGGGAAGAGAGGGAGAGCGAGCGGAGGGCAAGGCAGAAGAATAGTCACGCACGTGCACACACACACACACACACACAAGAAAAGAAAAAAAGGAAGACTCAAGCGATGCGGATATCACCTCCTTCACACCGAAGGTGACGCAGAAGCTGAGGGGCTACGAGGAAGGATATCAAAAATAGGCAGACGCGTAGGGCAGCTGTTCAAGGGGGGGGGGAAAGTGGGGCCTGCGGTACTTACGAGTAAGGACTCACTAAGGCACTCAGACGCAAGCAAGAAGGGAAGCGAGCACACACACACACACACACAGAGAAAAAAAATAGTTTCAAAGAGCCACACCTGCAAGATCACGTGGAGCGTGTCAATCAAAATGACGTGTCACACCTGAGTGGCGGAAAACGAGAGATGAAGGAATGATAGGCTGCAGACGGAAAAGACGCGCTAGAGAAATAAAGGAGATGACAGAGAGCGCTTAGAGAGTTCCGAGAAACGCCAGAATCAACAAGAAATGGAGAAGAAACAAAGAAACAACGAAAAAAAAACTAAAAGGAAAAGAAAAGGACGGCGTTTTAGTTTCTTTTTAATATGTCACGAGCGACGATTTCATACTTCTTGCTCCAAAGTATGCATCAAGCAAAGCCCACAGGGACAAAGGAAAAACGAAAATGAATGAGGATGAGGGCGGGTCCCCTCTGAAAAACAACGACAACAAACAAACAAAAAGAAGCTACAATACACAATGATCAATAGCGAAAAAAAAAAAGGAGGTCTTTGAATGCCGAGGCCAGGTATGTACAGAGGACACGAGATTGAGCAGCAGGAAATAAAAGCAACAACAAAAACAACTGAATAGAGCTATATTCAAATTGTAACGTACCGACAAGCGTGTTACTTCAGCTGACTACACCCCGCTCTTCTTGTTTCTTTCATATAAATCAAGTTGCCAGTTTCTTGCGATGTGCGAAGGGACAAAATAAGAAAAAAACGTTAACAGAAATGGCGCGCGCACACACGGACACACAGTTGATCAGCAGTTTTGATTCGCGCCACTGTCAGAAAGAAAAAGAGAGGGCATACACGCACTGCAAACTACACAAGGAGGGGATGAGAAAGCTGCAAACCCTTCACAGAGCAGCAACTGCGTAACTAACGAAATTGAAGGACAACGGCGCTTCACTGCACAGGCACGACACGGCTACCTACAACCTAAAACCAAATAACAACCTCGACAACAGAGAGAGAGAAAGAAAAGGGATAATGCTAAAATTTCGATATATATATGTATGTATGTATATGTGTTTTAATGTATATATGCAAATATATATACCCGCTTGGAACAGGAATATGAAGGGAAGCAAACAAGTGGATGGGAGACGTGGCAAGGCGCTGAGTAACACGCCCACGCACAGCCTCAGGAGTTGAACCTGGAAAAAAAAGCGAAAACGAAAAGAAAAAACAACAACAACAGAAAATGAAGTGCAGCGGCGTAGAGAAGCAGAAAAAGAAAAAGGAAACGGAAACGAACTCCTCTCGACAATTGAGAAAAAACGAGAAGAAGCGAAAAACGCGCAACACCAAAGGGGGACTGAACCCGCAACGGAGGAATGGGTTGCGGAGGCACGCGTGTGATGGTGGTGTTTGGGGAGAGAGAAGGGGCAGTAGGCTTCTATTGGCTGTTGTACAGAGCGTTTATAGAAGCCAATAAAAAAAAAGAAAAAAAAGGAAAACGAAATAAAGAGTTTAGTGCAGACAAAAATGGAAATAGAGCAAGAAAAAAAAGCGAAAACAAACAAACGAAGCCAGGCGGATGCGTGTTATCACAAACACGCACGCACACTTCTCGCTCGCTTCTTTTTCTTCTTCTGTTCCCCTTTGCCTTTGTTTGCCTGCAGCCAGTTACACGTGAAGTATAAATCCTTTCTGTTATATAGTACGCAAAAGAGAGCAGGGCGAATTAAGCGAACATAGGAAACGGGTGGGTGCTATGATGAAGGCGGAGGGCTGCCTCTTCCACACAACAGGAGCGGGAGACGAAAACTCCAACGAGGAGGGGAACCGGACGGAGACACACGAAGCTTCCCGCCTTCACAAAAAAACAAAAACAAAAACAAAATCAATCAATAAATAAAAATATGGGCGTCGCAGGTGCTATGCTGCGCTTTTGGCGTTCGAGGGGGCCCTTGTCAACACTAATAACGACAATATCCAAAGAGAAGCAGGCACAGAACTTGTTGTGACTTAAGCAGATGATTTCGCAGACACTGTATACAAAGCGTGGACTTCTTGCCATTATCCAGATTCCTGTTGATCTCTGAATCACACTGTTATAATTAAAGTAACAACAGCAACAAAGAATTACAAGAGCCACAACCACCACTGCTTTTCAAATCCTTCTGTCTTTGTCCCCCCTTTTTTCCCTCTTTAGTCCACTCTGCTGTGCAGAAGCGACAGAAAGTTAGTTGGTGGTCTCGCGGCAAAGCTCAATTCCTGCTACGGCGGGAGTACGCTTGTTTGTGGCTGCTGCTGCCCGCGGTTTCTTTGCTGCGAAACACCTCTATTTTCTTAAAAAAAAATTATTAGTATTTTGGCGTCACCTCAGTTCCTTTAACCTTTCCAGAAGGCTTGGTGCTCCACTCTTTGTATGTGTGCCGTGGCACCGCTCCCTCTTTTCGTTTTGAAGCCGAACTGTTTGGTAGAGCTGATGAAGGGGGAAGTGTAATAGATGTGCAGAGGGAGGGAGGAGGGGGGAGGCGACTGCGCGCGCGGCGTCTGCTGTAGGTGTACTTGTCCGCGTATGTGAGCGTGACGAGAGCGCCAAATCTTCACGAAGGAAGAAGAAAAAGAAGGAGAAGCGAAGATGGTGCTCAGCGAACAGAGGTGCTTAAATGCGTGTGGGTGCACGTGCAAGTGAAACGCGTGTTGTGGATGTATCCTGCAGTGAAGAGAGAGGGTAGCGTGCGAACAAACAAGCAAACAGCAGCAGCAACGCAGAGAGTTGGTGCGTGATGGGTGCAGTTTTCGCGTCGGGCACAAGAAGTTGCGGAAGGGCCAGAAGAGGTTAGAATATATGGCTCAATAGAAGCTGCAGGAAGGTGGACCTTGCATCGGGAAGACTACCATTAGGCACGCTCATACACATCCACTCAGCGGGGCTCCAGAGACGTCGCTAGCAGAAATCATCAACACGTCTAGTTTGGCGGTATCGGCGAAAGCCCACGCTTGACACGTGCAAAGGGCATGCGCTTCCTCAGAGAGCACAGCAATAACAAATTGAGAAAGGGATAGGATTCTACGAGAGATGTAGTGTGAACACAGGGGTGATCAACAAACAAGCTGGCAAGTAGCCCTTTTGACGATGACGGCCGCCGCCGCCGCAACAACACCTCGCAGCCAGACGCGTGGTGACCGCGAAGAAACGCATCCCCCCTTTTAGCATCTTTCCCCCGCTTAGCTCCTCAACTTGCCAAGCCGGGAGGTGGTGGAGGCCGCAGCGCCTTGTCCTCGTCTCGGATATCCACCTTAAACGCCTCTGATGACCGCTGCTCTTTCCAGTGGTGCGATCCCGACGTCGGCCCCAAACCCTGGCGGTGCAGGTGCTCCTTCCCGGGCTGCACATCGGAGAAGTGTTGAAACTGCTGCCGGGACAGCTCCGGGTCGTACACCTCCTCCATGTACGTCTTCACATCTTGCCCCGTATCCTTCGGCATCGACATGGTATCAAACTCATAGGTGCCCGTCTTAGTGAAGTTGTGGTGCTTCTCCAGAACGTATATGGCACGCCGACACTCCTCAATGCACTCGTCGATGAGGAGCTTCTCTGTGGCCATCGCACGACGACGAAAGCACATGCGCGCGTAGGCGATCATGCTGCGCCTGCGCACGCTCTTATAGTGCATTAGGCCTTTCAGAACATTGCGGTAAAGGAGCAAGACGAGGGCTTTGTGCTCCGGTGTAGGGGTAAATTCCCAGCTGGCGCGCTTGCGTTGTGTGTCTTCAGGGTGCCGCGGCATGTGCTGCTCATCAAAATCCTTCTTGTAGTCCGCCGCCGCCTGCTGCTGCTGCGCCTCCCGCGCACGCGCCACGCGGTGAATCTCCAAGTCGTACGATATCGGGAGTCGGTTCGGCCCTGTTAAGTGCGAGCCACGATCGATCAGAATGTCGTCAATCGCCTGCTTCGGCACGGTGGAGCCGGGGGAGGCGCCGCCACCCATCTGCAGCTGTGGCAGGCCGCCGCGTGGGCTCCGTCCTCCAACCCCGCTGCCCTCTGTGGCTTCGAAGGCCTCGTTGGCCATTGGCTGACCGATGCCCTGCCGCCCGAGGCCCATGGCGCCGTCGCTGATAAAGATGTCCTTCGCGGATGCTTTCGCCGAGGACGCCGGGCTGCCGCGGTAGTTGCTGCTCTGGCCAAACCAGGAAGAAATGAAAAGGAGGGGGCGGGTGGAGTGCACGAGGCCGCCACCGATTGAGACGGGGGAAACCGCAGTAGCGGCCGCAGAAGCACAGCGGTGACGCTGCGACAGCCTTGTTCGCAGACGGGCGTGCAGCATTCTGCAGCTCTCAGCAAAAGACGTTTTTTTTTTAAATACTAAATGAAGAAGGAAAAGAAGGGCACCGCAGCACGCCACAACATATCCGCCGTGGCTCCTTGGAGTGGACAGCAACGACAGCAACGACAGCAGGGTAGGTGGGTGGTTGGGGATGAATAGCTGCGTAGAGGTTCCAAGAAGGAAGCGAATGCGGCTTTGCTTTTCAGTGAAGTGCCGTATGAGTGAGAGATGCGCACCCGCTAGCCAACATCTGTACTTGGCGTTGCAACTGCTTGCTTCTCACAACACATCTGATGAAGGGGCACCGCTTCCTGTTGGAGAGTGGCCGTAAGTACGCGTGTATGTGTGGCTCATTTCCAAGTTTTAGAGTTCGCTTGTGCTGAAACTGGGGCGGACGACTCTGCTCAGAGACCGGTGAAGTGCGCGTCGGCAGGCTTGCTCACAGACAACACGAAAAGAGAAAGCGCCCATGATCTCACTGAGCCTTTCATCGCCCTCCATCACAAACCGTTGGCCACGCCGATCCCCTTTGAGAAGAAGTCTGCAAACACTAGGACGAGCGTAGCCATGCTCACAGGTCCAGTACATTGCTAAAGAATGGACTCGACACATCAAAGCGAACTTCATTTTCGGCTACCAAGAAGCATTGTGCAGCCTGCGCTGCAGTCGGCCGCTTCGCTGGATCAACGACTAGCAGCGATACCACAAAGCTCGCAAACGCCAAGGAGTACTTCGCAGTGATGATGTCATTCAACATGCGGGAGGCAAAGCCGTCACGCTTTGCCTCCTCCGACATCAGCCGCACCGTGTTCGCGGTCAGCCGCCCTGTGGCTAAAGCGTAAAGGACGCAGCCGAGACTCCACATATCACTTGCCGTGCACGTCGCACCCTGCCAACACTCCGGGGCGATGTAAGGCTGAGTACCACCACCGCGGCTATGGCGGGTGCCGCCGTGCGTCTCTTGCACCATTGCAAGGCCGAAATCCGTCAAGACGATCGGGATAATGGCTCGTGTGATGCGAATGGGCGGGGGAGTGTGCAGGGCGGTGGCTGCTGTTGCGGGAGTGGACGCTGTGCCCCCGTGATGGCTAGAGGTGAAGGATGATGGCGGAATCATAGCGCCCCGCTCGTGGAAGCTGGTCCGACCAGCGCCCCCAGCATTCGCGCTATCGTGGTTGTTGACCGCACTTTCCGTGGGCGTTCCGGCTGCCGGGGCAAACAGATTCGTCAGCTTATTCGCGTGGCTGCTACTCACTCGTCCACCGCGATCCGTCACCATCTCGGCAGACACATCTTCCAAGAACTCCGTCAACTCCCCTTTGATCAAGATGTTTTCCGGCTTCAAGTCGCGGTGAATAATGGGCGGATTGTGCTGATGCATGTGATCTAGGACAGAGGAGAGCTGGAAGGCGATGGAGAGCAGCTGTGGTTCCGTCAGCGGGTTGCGGCTTGTCGGATCAGGCTTTTCCTCTTCCGCATGCCGATGACTCCCGTCCAGCATATCGCTGCCGCTCCGTGCTGCTGCCGCCATGGCGAGGTTCGGATCGCTCTTACTCGCCGCCGGCTTTGCGCGCCACGTTGCGGCAGCCGCAGCGGCAATCCACGACGCGGTGGAGTTGTTCAACACCGTTGTAGGCGAGTTCATATCGTTGCTCAACGCTCCGACTGCGTGCAGCGTGGAGCTGTGGTCAGATGACATCGGCGCATTGAGCGAGGCGGCTGGCCGAGAGTCAAACGCACTCTGACTGACGCTCCTTCGCGTGGTGCAGCTCTGCGACTGCTGCTGTTGCTCTTGCTGAAGGGCGAATTGCTGCTTTGCGCGCAGAACGTAGTGGCAGAGATCGCCCATCGGGTGGTACTCCATCACCAGGCACAGATAGCCCGTGTCGCGAATGTCCTGGGTGAGGCTGCCGCTGCTGTTGCTTTGGGTGGTGCTTTCCGAGCTGGCCGTGCTGCCGCTGCCATCGCCCTTGGCGTGCCCGTTCGCGCCTCCGCCGTTGTGCCCAGTTGCCGAGTCAGCATCCAAATTGCTGTTGTGCGCGGCGTTGCTCTGCGCATCCCGCGATATCGCTGCGGAAGCCCGTGCGTCTGCGACGGAGGCGGGCCCGATGGCTGCAACACCACCGGGCTGTCCGTAGGCGCACCACAGCGTTGGGTTGCCCGCGTTCGCATAGCGCACCACGGGGGCGTAAGTCTGCACTTTAGGCGCATAAGGGCAATTGCCAGGGCTGCTGTTGTTCGTGACATCGACGGCACCGTACGACGTGACAGCAGCTGATGTACCACGAAATAGGCAGGGGGTGGCTGCCATGGTATCAGCACAATTGTGTGCTGTAGCTGTGGTGTGGCGGTAGACTGTGGCAGGTACGGGGGAAGTTTCAGTCAGCGCCACACCGAGGTTTGTGTAGAGCGGCTTCTGGGGCGACGGAGCGTCGTCGTACACCGTGGTGTCCCCGATCGCATTGAAAGGAGTATTACATGTCTGTTTATTCATGTTGTTGCAGTCGTGTAGGCTGCTGTGGCCGACATCATCTCGCTGCTTTCCGCCTCCCTCAATGCTGTCGCTATTGTTGGCGCTGTGCCCGTGTACGACGTGCGTGCGATTCGACTCGTTCGGGTCCCCAAAGGGTCGCGGTGGCCCGATGCCGCGTACCGGCTGCGGCTTTGGCACGTACACGTGCGGCGCGCCGTTGCTCAAGTGCGTTCGCTCCCCCTGCTGGTCTGCGCGTGCGTTACGGATGGCGGCGGAGACGCTTAAGCGGCCGGGCTCGCTCTTTCCGCTTCTCGTTGCCGTAAATGCGAGCGAAGATACGAGGGGCGCTGGTGGAGGCGTGAGGGCACGGAGTTCATTGACTTCCGGGGTGGCTGTCATCGCTGGCTCAACTACATTGCCGTAACGAAGGGGGGCGTAGGTGCTGCGCATGATAGTTGTGGGCTGCGCAGGTGCAGGTAGTGGCGGTGATGCTGTCGCCGCCGCTGCTGCTACTGCTGCTGCAGAGGAAGCGCCGTCATTCCATGCACGCACCGCTGGCCCATTATACTGTGGAGGGCTCTTACTAGCCGGCGGCGTAGACACGTTCGTAGACGGAGTAACAAAACAGTTGTAGCGTACTCCACCACCAGGCGCGTATGAAGTGCGCGGCGGTGGCACCACCTCGCCGCCACGCGCGCGCTCGAGATAGGGGTTGATGTAATGACTAACGCGTGCTGGACCGTACGTGTTGCTGCCGCTCTTGTCCACGTCAGCGGAGGTTGAGGTTGCTGGGGTGGCTACGGTGCTCGGGCTGAGAGCGTTGGCGGTCCCTTTCTCTGTATTTGCTTCGGCAGGTGCTGTTGGATCCGACCTCTCCCCAACGGCTGCGGCTTCGGTGGGGCCTTGGCAAGAGAAGTCCTTGCAAGTCTGCGCTGCTGGCCCGTACTGGGAGCTTCCGCCACCTTCCGCGATGCGAGCAGAGACAGAAGTGGTTCCTGCATCCGCACGCGTGGGTGCGTACGTGGTTGCAGGCGTCCTGTCCGATTCTGCAAGTGCGCAAGAGGACGCAATCGGAGTCGGCTGCGGTTGCTGGAGTTGATTTTGTACTACGTAGGAAGCGGGTGCCATCAGCGTTTCTGCGGCTACTGCCGCCGTTGTTGCTGTCTCGCCTGGATGGAGTTCGCCTGCCAACACACCACTCACACTCACCGTGAAGTTCGCGTACCGACTGCGAGCAACGTAAGACATAGGCAACGGCTGCTGCACTTGCTGTGCGGAGGAAGCCGTGGCATTGCCACTCGGATTTGCTCTGCTCGACTCATCGTACGCCACCACTGCCAGGCTGGGCTGGGGGTGCATGAAAGATGGTGGCGGCACCAAGATGCGACGGATCGGTTGAAGGGGCTCTTCCTCCATGCCATCGCTGCTGCTGTAGCTGCTCCCCTCCGCCGCATTCGAGTGTTGGCCCGCTGACTGCACTGCGCGCTTCATTGAACCTTCTTCCACAAAAGAAGGAGGGGCGTGAGAGTGAGTTGAGGCTGCGGGCTGGTGGTCCTCGTCGTCATGGCCATCGACCACCCCCTCACGCGTGCATTCTGAATTTACGCTGCTCTGACAAGTGGGGCGGCGTGTGGGAGTGACCACCGCAGTGGACGGCTGGGCAACGGGAGCGGCTGCTGTCGTCACGCCGCCCGTCACGGTGGAGCTGCCGTCCATATCCCATTTTGAATGCATGTCGCCCGCCGTCGTCACTGCTTGCCTTTCGTCTGAGCCATGGTAATGATGCCGATGGACCTGCTGCTGCCACTGCAGTGGCTTTAGAAAGCCATGCTCAACGGGACTTACAGAAGACCGCTTGTAGCAGTGACTGCGGCCTTCGATGTCCGCTTTCTCCGTAGACGCTTTACTCTGACTCCGTGGGAACGTGTGCCCGCAGCTGGAGCACCCTGCAGCCCCGGCAGCCGTTGCACCGCTCGTCTTTTGATTTCGGCCACCATAGATTAGGCTGTTGTGTCGGTGAGGCGACGGCTGACCCGTGACCGAAAAGCTTCCGTGTGTGATGGTGGAAGAAGACGATGCCGGCGAGGAAAATGTTTGCCGGCTGCCCTGCGGTGGGCCGCTGTGGGGCCGGGCAAAGGATGCGTTGCTGCTCGGGCTCGTGGGATGCACCGACGTACGATGTGGCTTTGGTTGCTGAAAGGGAGAGAGTGCAGTGAATCGCGCCTCTCCTAGGTCGTGAAGTGCTGCTGCTGTGGCAGCTGTGCTTATCGTGGCTGCTTGGGTCTTTTCTTTGTTGTGGCGCTGCAGGTGGCTCTGCGCGCGCCGTCGGCGTCGGCGCTGCTGCAGCAAACGCGCGTCCATCAGCAGCCGCTCTGTGTCTGTCACACTCAGGATCAGCGGCGCACCTTCGGCTTCTGAATGGGTAGTGTGTATGCCTTCACTATCGCCACTACCTGCAGAGTCGTCGCCACTGCCTTCTGAGTCGCCCTTGCGAAGTGCGTCTTCGCCTTCCGGGCCATTGTCGAAGTCAACACACCTAGTCGCGCGTATCCGCGCTCGCAGCGCTGCCACGACTTCGTCGTCCGCCAGCTTTGATGCGCTTGCTACGTTTTCCATTACGCTGCCATCTCGCCCGCTAAGCTTCACACCAACCCACGTCGTTGCTGCTGCAGTGCGCTGGATGGGGGAGGACGGAGAGACGGGTGCCGTGGCAGCAGCTTTCGCATGCGCAGACACGCGAAGCTGAGGAGAGTTGGTGACGGGGGGGACAAGCGGTGAGAGCAACGGCGGTCGTTGCTGCTGCTGCTGCTGGGAGTTGACCGGCGATAGGGGTGAGATTGGTGTTGCTACCGGGCGTGCCCATAGACGCGGTGGCTGCGTCAGCGAGCGTGCTGCGTGTGAAGACGCACCACAGAGCTTCACATTGCCGGCTGGCGCTACTTCCCAGGGGGAGGACTGGCACGTGTTAGTTGCTGCTGCAGGTGTGGCTGCTCGAAGAGCGTTTGCCGGGTACTGCGTTGCAGATGATGAGGCTGTCCGCGCTGCTTTGGCTGACCCGCCGCCGCCGCGTTGAAATCGATAGTTCATAAACATATCTGCGATTCGGATCACCTGCGGGTGACCCTGTAGGCAGTGCGCAACCTCACACTCCCGCAGCGCGGCAAGTCGCTCGCGATCGTCTCTGCAGACGATGTACTTCATTGCGTATCTCAGATTTGTTGCCTTGTGTTGTACCAGGTAGACGGAGGAGAAGGCTCCCATGCCGATGCGCTGCAGTAGGCGGTAGCTCGAGTCGTGTGTGGTGTGGAAGACGGTCAGGTCTTTTTGAGTAGTGCCGCGAAACGAAGCGACGTGCTCGCCGGCGTTGGCCACTGCCGCTGCTGCTTCCGCCGCACCGGACGGAGGAGGTTCTGCTGGACGGCCGCCATCACAAACGTCTCGAGGAATACCATTACGATGGTTGCTGTTGAGGTTACCGCCGACTGCAACCACAGATGGGGATGCAGAGAGTTCGAAGGCCGCTTTATTATTGATGGCTCGGTGGCTATTAGCGTGTGACGGCGGATGCGTGTTGTACGCCTTCACACCAGCCTCTCCTTCCCGTTGCCGCTGCTGCTGCTGCTGCTGTCTTCGCATTTGCGCGTAGGGCTGCAGCAGCGGCCGCTCTTCGTCGACAAAAAAATCATGGGTGCGTGGGACTGCTGTGCCGCTGGAGGCACCCTCTTGCTCTGCGTCATCGCCGCGAAGGTAAAGCGGTGAGCGGTGCGCTGCCGATGCGCGACGGAGCAGCCGGATGACCACAATGAGAAGAACAATGACGACGACAAGCAAGATAGAGACGACGCCGGCCGCTAAGAGGAGCGCATCAAAGGCGTAGAAATGCGGCGTAACTGCTGCTGATACAGACGATGCCAACGGGTGAGTATCTTCGGTCTTTGCGATACGGGTTACATCGTGTCTGACCAGCGGCGTCGCCGCCGTGGGCGCTTGAGAAGTGAGTTCCGCCGACACGCGAGTGCCCATTGATGGCACCGCGGGGAATCGCCCAAGCTATTAAATAAAACAACAACTGCTACAGCAGCACCAGCGCATGATCCTCTCTTGAGAACAATCGCAGGAGCTGCAAGTGCAGACCGAGGTGCCAACTTCCACCAGCTAACGCGTGCACCCTGAGAAGGCGGACTACGAACAAGCAGCCACCACGCAGAAGTATGGGTAAAAGAAAGGATAGAGGTGTGCTTTGCAATCACGTAGAGGAAACGAGGAGCGGTAAGCAACGAAGGTACCGTTCGCTCAATGAATTTCAAGAACACTGCCCCTCACGCCACCACCTCCACCTGCTTTCCCCCAAAAGCATAAACACGTGGCAACAGCTATTTCCTGTTCGCGGAGTAGCGAACGAAGGAACGCACCCGCGGATACACACGACGCAGCAGGACGAACTCGATGGCCGCTACCCAACTGAGCAGAAGAAATCGCTTATCACCAACATACAGTTGTCCATCAAGAGCAGAGAAGAGGTGATGAGAGAAGGGCTAACCACAGATTCTCACACTCACAGATAGAAGTAATTGCTGTCCTTATGATTTGCAAGTGGCCTTCGTATACCGAGAAGGCGTGAGCACAGCAATGCTCTGCTTTGCGTCCGCCCCTTTCTTTCGCTGATGCAGCGTCTCCTTTCACCCGCAGTGCTTTACGCGGCTCAACTCGTGCTACCGCCAAGTAGCGCAAAAAGGAGGAGGAGGAGGAGGAGGGAAGGCAGAGAGAGAGAGAGAACGGAGGGCGTTGTGAAGAATTCGGAGGCTTCGAGTTGCGGCACGCGCCGTGGCACAACGTGAGCAGAAAGAAAACCACGTAGACGAGGAAGGCGAGTGAGGGAGAGAGGGAGCGAGAGTAAGGCCCGGGCTGTGGGCGGACGACGCTTTGGAAAGTAGACAGCGCAGGGGGTGAGCGGGGTGGGCAAGGGAGAGCGTGCAGCGCCACTGTCTGTTGATTGCCATCACTGCTTTTCCACAAAAAAGACACAAAGTCAGCATCGTGTGCACTGTCTAGACGGATGAAGGCTCCCTCACGGCGATGAGTGCGTTCCCGCCAATGGGCATAGACTCAACAATAACGAAAAAGAATTGGAAGCTGCTTGGCGCCCAAGCGGCAATTCCTCCATGATGCATTTGCGTTGGTTGGTGTACAACACGAGAAGCAAGTACGTGCCTCAAACGTACTACACAAGTAAATAAAGAAGCAGCGCGCGAACATCAACGACAATCCATAGGAAACTCAAAAACACAGAAAGGGAATACAGCGCAGTTGTACCCACAGTTGCACTGGGCTGCACACCCCATCATCAGTACACAATTCTTGAAGCTTTTAGCTTGCTTTGTGCTCCACGGCAGCCGCAACTTTCATCGTCCAGCGCTGCGTGCAGCGAGGGTAAGTAGGCTAGGCGATGCCGTGGAGATGCCCCACGACGTCCTCCTCCGTTCTGTCTTCCTTTCCCATCGTTAACACAACTTCATCGGTTCCCCTCCCCCCACTGCTTCTACTGATGGTGGTGGTGGTGGTGGTAGTGGGGTGCGCCATACATGGGTGGCGTGGGCGTAGACATACAAGATGCTTGACTTTAGTTGGTGAGATGCATGGCGGGCAGCGGCACTGTGCGGCCATGATTTGTGGCATCTCTTTGACGCTGCGATGATTGCTATTATGCAGCATCGTCGCTGCTTTCACCACCGCCGTATCCGGTGTCGTGTTCTTCCTGGTGCTGTTGCGGGGTTGTAGCACGAAGCAGCGTGGAAAGCGGGGGGCACCTAAACAGTGGCTCCCCGAGGTCATTTGTCGGGTGCCGTCGCAGCATGCACAGGGCCTCTGCCGCGGTGGGCCGATCATCCGGCTTCACCACCAGCAGTGCTGTAATGAACCAAGCGAGGGCATCGCTGTAGCCGTAGATGCTCTCCAGCTCATACCGCAGCCGCGCATGAAAGCCAGGGTTGGTGCATTCGCTAAACATCACCTTCACGTTGTTGCTGTCCACGCGTTTTGAGCAGACCGCGTAGAGAACGCAGCCGAGGGCCCAAATGTCGACCTTCGTGGAGTATCGCCGCTGCCAGCACTCGGGCGCGACGTAAGGCAGCGAGCCCACACCCGTTTCGCAGAAGGTCTTGTCCATGATACGCGATAGCCCAAAGTCCGTCACCACAATGGGCAAAAACTCTTCGTTCACGTTCTCGTAGTGTACGTGGGTCGTCAGCAGAATGTTCTCGGGCTTCAAATCGCGGTGGACGATGGGCGGCCGATGACGATGGTGCATGTAGGCAAGCAGAGAGAGCACCTGGAAAGCGATGCTGACAATGGTGGCTTCTGGGATGAGCGGCTGCAGCGCCCTGCGCTGCCGCACCCACCGAGCAAGGTCGCCGCGCTCATGATACGCCATGACGAGACTCAGATAGCGCTCGGCCTGTAAAGAGGGAAGACCACGCTTGTGACGATGATGCGGAGAGGTGGCAGCGTGATCTGCCTGTGCGTCCTCTGCTTGTTGTGGAGGGGTGCCAGGACTCTCTGCACCGTTGTCAAGCAGTACCCCTGCTGCCATGGCGTCAAGATAAGTGCTATCCATATGGATGATGGGACGGGGTGCAACAGGGGCCCCGGCGTAGGTTACGTTGGAGGAAGAGGCGGCCAGCGGCGGTTGCTGCTTCGATGCGGTTACGTCCTGTCCACTGGTGTAGTCGCGCCCCGCCAGCTCCCTGCCGTCAGTGACAGCGCTGTGGTTTTCCGCATTTACACGACCGTCACCAGTCAGCATAGTTGTGCTGTTAGCGGCGGTGCTGTCAGCACGCGCTGTCGGCTCCCTCACCGCTTCGGCCAGACCCTCTTGCTGCGGAGCGTCCTTACGTGTAGTAGAAAAGGTAGAGGGATTAGTGGGAGGCGGCGGATGAAGGCGGTGAGAGCTTCCACCGCTGTGCACCGGATGGGCTTCCGCGCCTGAGCTTAGCACCGCAAGCACACGCTCTGCGTCTTCAGCGAGACGCGTCCGGTTGCCGTCTTCCTCCTCCTCCTGGTCTTGCTGCTTGCCTCCCCCTTCCGGCTTCTGCCGCGTATTCTCACACGCAGCAGCCGCATTTGCAGCGTGGGCTGCCCCACAGCTTTTGCGGGAGCGTGGCACCGTCACCATGTGCCGGTCAAACCGGTATGACATGAACATATCAAAGAGCTGAATCACGTTAGGGTGCCCCTGCAGCGCGTACACCACCTCACATTCCTTCATCGCTTCATGCCGATCCAAGTCGTTGTTGCACTGCAAGTACTTCAGTGCGTAGGTGGTGTTGTCGGTGGTGCGGCGGACCAGATACACGACCGAAAAGCTGCCTTTGCCCAAATTTCGGAGAACTTCGTACTTGCCGTCCAGCAGTCGCTGCCGCCGCGTGGTGCCAGCCGTGTCCCATGTCGCTTCTAAGCTCGTCAGCCCTCCTGCAACGCCCGCCGCGTCCAGCGCTGTTTCGTACTCATCAAGGAAGTCGTCGTAACCGAAGCCGTACGCACCGGTGTGGCCACGGAATCCTCCACCGCCCCCCCCTTCCATCCCCCCTACCTCCAAAAAGCTACGCGCCTCTCCATAGGGAAGTAGGCTGCGCTGCTGATCCGCATCGGGGCCACCCTCCTCCGTGAAGTCGCGCCCTGCACCGTTGCGACGCCAGGATCGGCTCAAGGCGGAGCCTGGCGTCAACACAGGGGTGACGAGCCTGTACACGGCGATCGTCACGAGGAGGACACTGAGGACGGTGAGCAGCATCCATGAGCGCAGGAGGCGGCTGGGTGACGGGTTGGGCGTGGGGATCGGCGGCTCACTGTCGCCCCTGCCGCCGCTGCTGTTGCTCTCATTGCTGCATGGGATTTCAGGTGATAGTATGAAGGGCTGGTGCGGTGAGAGGGTTTCGTAGAAGAGTGTGCTGCATTCCGCACCACGGTGCAGTCCAGTTTCCACATGAGACACACCACTGTTATTCGTGCTCAGCAGATCTTCAAAATGTCTGCTGCTCTGCGATTGCCGTGCTGCGCGGCTCCGCTGGTGGGAAGTCCCACAGTTCGCGACGACCTCGGGCCTGCGCGAGAAGCACACATAAACGAAGCTCTGCTCATAGAAAAGCAGATTACTCTTCTTCGCCTCTTCGTATCGGCCCCTACAATGCGAAGAGATGCAACTACGAGCAGTAGCAGGGCTTGCTGGCGCGCGTGCTGGAGTGTCAGTCATTGCTTTCAGCGGGATGCTGCCGCTGCTACTACTAGCTGATCGGCCCTCTACTCCCATTGCCGAGACGTGCATCAGGCCGCGCTCCAGAGAGCCCTTAAACACTGTCTGTGCCACGGCAAATGCCTTCTGCGTGCCCTTCATGCTGCCGTTTTGGTTGTACGCAGGGACATGCATGACCCGAGCATTGAGAGGACTCAGGTGGTGAAACTCCACGATCGGCTCATTGCACTGCGGAGACGACGACAGCATCAGCGAGCACGACGAGTAGCTAGGGGGCGACGCACCGCTGCTTTGCACAATCTCTGGGCACGCCTGTGCCGTCTCCGCGTAGGAGAGCAACACAGAGAACGAGACGTTGTACCACAGCGGGGCGTAGCTGTTGACGGAGACGCAGTTGCGGCCATGATTATTTGGTATCGCCGGCGCGGCGGCAGCGAAGTCGCGCGTAGTTGCGGCATTATCGGTAGCACATGTTCTCTCAGGTGGTACTGTGCCTAAGTCTCTAGAGGGGCTGCTGGTGACCGCCCTTGCGTGTTGGTCAGTGTTCATAACGCGTGTGTAGGCAAATCCTAACATCTTGGGGAGGACGGTGGGCGCCACAAGGAAGTCGACCGTCTTCCGCGCTGCATCGTCACGGGCGTCGCGGTCAGGGCAAGAGAAAAGCGCCGCCCTGAAGATATCCTTCTCCGGTGTGGCACCGCGGTCGCTGTGGCCCAGCGGCGAACGTCGACCACCGAAGAGGAAGAAGCTGGCTGAGGCGCTGTCGTCGCTGGGCCACATCGCCACAACGGCGTCGCAACGCGCGGGGACAAGTGAGAGGTTCACAAAGGAAAAGAAACCTTTGCTTCTGCTTGTTGGAGCGCGATTTTTGTGGGCCGCGCCGTCTGTTTGCGTCCCTGCGTCCGTCCCATCGGCGACGAGGTCTGCTGTGGTTTTCGTGCTGAACGAAGCGGCCCGCAACGCAAGCGGACGCCCCCGCGGCCCGCCCGCCTCATCTGCTGCCTCTACGGGGTACAACGAGGATTTTGAGGCGGGGGGCACGGACATGTTCGCCCAGTACGCAACGCCTCCGTAGGACCTCTTCCCTCCCGCACTCATCATAAAGAGCGCCGACCCGCGCACAAACAGCTGCGGTGCAGTCCACTGCAGTTCGTCCGCGAAGGCATGGGACGCGTATCGCGCCACGCTGCTATCCAAAACACCGTGTTTTGTGTCCACGATGCCAACGTTCGTGTGGTAGTCCCGGCGCCGCCTCGACGGACTCAAAAGTGCCGGGTCGTCCTTCATCGAGAAGCCGCCGGCGAAGAACAGCAAGCTGTCGCTGGACGTCGCTGCGGGACTGACCACGGGCGCGTCCAGCGACCAAACACCCTCCACAAAGGCCCCGGACTCCGTGTCAAACAAGGCGGCAGTAGCGATGCCCTCCCCCGTGCGCGCGTTCACGCCGCCCACGATGTAAACAGCACCACGCGCCCCAGCCACGCAAGTGGCGTTGAAGCGCAACGTCATGGATGGGGGCTGGTAGAAGACGTGCTGATGCAGCACGCGCGCATCTGCAGCGGCGTTCGTGCTTTGATAAAACTGAATGCGCGTGACAGAGCGTAAGTAGTTTTCTACAAGGCGCACTTCCGGCGAAGTCGAGCGTTTTGTCGGCGTTGCGGGATTTGCACTCCTATCAGTATCCGCCACGTGGTCTGTCATTCTAAGGAGGTCCAGGCCTACTTCGTCTGGGATCATGTTGCACGCCCCCAGCGCGTATACGCGGTTCTGCACACGCACCACGCTGCCGCTGCCCACCACTGGTAAGGGAAGCACCGCTGCAGTGGTGCTGTTCTCACGCTGCGCCTCAATGCACCGTCGCAGGTGGTGATCCTTTGCTTTCATTTCGAATGCACCGGTGCTGGGCGTTGGGGAAATCCGCTTCCCCAGCGGGCCTGTTGTCGAGAGAGACAGAGGGCAATCGGCGCTACTATAATTCGGCTGGATCTCTTCCGGCACTTCCACGCGACCCGTCTTCGGATCGAAAAGGTTGATGCCGCGCTGCGTATGGTGCAACACGTAGTTGTAAAGGTCTGTTGAGCTCTCCACATCAGTGACACCGCCCATCACGAGAAAGTGCCGGCCTACCGGAATGGCTGCTGCGTGGTAGCCAACGTTGTGCAGTGCCGCATTGCGTACTACATCCCAGCCTTCTACGCCCGGCACACACTGCGACGCTGTCGGCGCGGTAGCGTCTGTCTCAGCGCCAAGCTTTTGAAGGCCTTCGCGCTGGCCCGGCGGACTCCGTGGCGTGGTGAGGGTGCTGGGAGTTTCTACTATACCACCACGTGCACATTCACCACGCTGTGCCGCAAGACAACAGAGGAAGGCGAGGCATGCGAGTAGGCGAATACCGAGGCGGAACAGCCGTCGCGCCGATCTGTGGGACGTGCCGCTCCGCCATCCTGCACGCTCCAGTTCGCCATTATTTGAGAGCGAGGACATCCCAGAGATGACCCTTCTACGCAATATTGCTAAAGAAACGAAAAGAAAAGGGCGCAGCCCTTATCTTCGCCTTTCACGGAAGGAAGTCAGCAAATCGATTAGCCAACTCCCAGAACGCATAACGGGTAGCAACGACGACATCAACAAGACTCCAAAGCAACCAGCAGAGGGAGCCGCAAAGGCAGGCGGCAACGCAAAGAAGACACAAACGAAAACTAAGAAGGACTTGAAAATACCAGGGGAAGGCAACCGCGCAAGGCGAAGAAGAAAAAGCAGCGTGTTCAGAGAACCAAAGTAAGTTTAATGGATACAAGGCAAAGAGAAAGCAGACAACGGCGCCGGGGGGAGCTACCGCGGGGCAAAGAGAGTGGCCCTCCAGCAGGCTTGCGAAGGCGCGGCGCGGGGAGTAGGTGCCAAGCACCAGTGAGAACGCACACCGCCCACCCTCCCGTAAAAGGACGAAGACTCGCTGACAGAAATGCGACAATAGAAACACCGACAGAAGACGTGAAGGGCGATCGCTGCGACGAGACTCACCGTTTAATGAAGCAAAGAGAAAAAAAAAGGAGGCCTGCAGAGAGGCGTGACCCCAGGACCGGCACAACGCACGCAGGAAGACGGCGAAGACGAATGAAAGTCTCGTGAGGGACGCCAGACTCTCTGTGAGCTGACGTGCGCCGGTTCGAACCCTCCACTGCGAATTCACGCTGCCACTATTTACCCAAAGTGACGTATCTGGGCTCCGCCAATCAACAAAAGAAAGAGAGGTGCAAGTGAGGGGCGAGAGAGAGAGAGAGCACGTACCTAATGCACCCATCGTAAGAGCAAATGAAGGGACAGCGAAGCACCGATCGCTTCACTCCATGCGCATGAGGGTAGCGCCCGCGGTGTAAATAGTCGAAGGCGGCTACATCACTTCTTCGTCTCTGCTCTTCTACATAGAGTTCGTATTGCTCTACTATTTCATGGACACGGGCGGCACGTGCGCCGGCGCGGTCCACCGTGAAGGCAGCAATGCAGTAAACAAAGGAAACGCAGCATGTAAAAAACCATCGCCGCGAAATAGGGATGCGAGGGGCATCACAAAAGCAGCTACACGCCAAATGGCGCCGACAAGCGCACTAGCACCAGCTGCGCTTACGCAGCTTCATCAGCGCCGTCGACTCGTTCAACACAGTAGCTGCAGTTCGGCTGCAGTCACCGCTGTCGCTCTCCGCTGCACCACCGCCGCTGTGCGCTCTGCCGGAGTACTTATCACACGCTGCATCAGGCCGAGAAGCTACACAGGGCACCTCTGATAATGCCGTCATCGCTGGACTGCTGCTGTTCGTGTGCTGTGACGCAACGGTGGAGGAGGGGGCGGCGGTGGGCACCACCAGGCGAACCTGGTCGACGATTTCTGCTGCGGGGGGCCTGCGCGCCGCCACAGGGGAGAGCATGCGTGCCATCAGCTGCGCAAATGTAGAGCTGTATCCGGCACTGAGGAAGACGTCTTCAACCTCACTTTCCAATGCGCAGGACCGAGGCCACCACACACGATCTTCATCGCACGGGCTTCCAGCGTTGCCTATGGTGAGCGATTCGGCTGTTGCTGTTGCTGGTGGGGCTTCATGCACCTGCGGAGAGCCATAGGCAAGAGCAAAGAGGTCCCCCAACAACGCGGCAAACGCACGCTGCGCAAGTCTCGAGGCGTTGCTCATAAATGTGGAAGCATCCGCCGCTGCGGCGTCACCTGCTTGCTGGCGTTGAGTGTGGCGCGCCTCAGCAAACACAGGAACCTCTCCTCCCCCTTCCGTTTCCTCTGTCAACGCATCGGTGCACATCCCATACAGCAGCACACCCAAACTCCACACATCACTTGCCGTGTCCATGGCCAAGACACGCTGAATCAACATCTCGTAGACACTAGAGTTGCTCTGACTGCCACCACCTCTGTTTCCACCGCCTACAGCAGCGGAAGAGTGAGGGTTCTGAACAAATCGGTAGGTCTTGTACGGAGGCAGCAGCGGGGAGTAGGCATGATTTGACGAAGAAACGGGGGGTGGCGATGGCGGGGCGGGCGCAGAAAGAGCAGTTGGGTGTATGCTGCCACTGATCGGCACCGCTGCATTGGACATCGACGAGGGAACACCACCCACACGAACAGCTGCCGCAGTGTGTGCTGCGCTGATAGGATCACCACCACGTGTTGAGCGATCCACACTGCCGTTGGCCCGCTCACGGGGCAGCTGCCGTGACACGCGCGTAAGGCCCTCCGCCTTCCACATGGTCGACGTGAGGATCGAAACTTCGTCTGGACTGAAGACGCCTTCTTCATCATCGGCTTCGTCGCAAACAGCGACTTCACTGTCTTCATCGATTTCTTCGTCCTTTGTGTCGTCCGCTTTCACTTCGGCTACCGTTTCGCTTGCGAACGCATCGCCCATCAGTGCACCCTCGCTCGAGTCCCGCGATGCGTCTCCCGCTTCTACTGCATAGGTGTTGGTGCCATTGCTGCTCTCACTGCGCTGAGACGCCGGTGGTCCTCGCTGAGCGTTGCTGTCTTGAACGCTGGTACACCCATCCGTTTGCACAAACGAAGCTACCGCGTGCGACGCCGGGGCCGCAGGTAGTGGGTCGGCGCCGCGAGGTTGGCGTGCGGCGGGCTGTCGCGAGCCGAGTCCGATGGCGTCGCCCCGCACCCCTACGCCGCCGCTACCGCTTTCTCCTACCGCCGCTGCCGATGAGAGCTGGCACAGCTGCCCCCAGATCAGCTCCGGTGCGATGTGCGTGGGCACCTCGATAAAGCAAAACAGGAAGTGCGCCAGACCCGCCACCGCCTCTTCCGGTGGTGCTCCATCACAAGAAGTGGCGAGGGGGTCACCACCGCTCTGAGGAAGCTGATAGCGACTCAGCCAGCAACGACCCGCTGGTGTTTGCCGAAGCGTGGAGTGTGTGGTGAAGCCGAAGCACCCGCGCAGGCGCTGGGGTAGCTGCACGGCCAGCCACCACGACATACCGCCGTCCGTCAGACTGACAGGAAGATACGTCTTGGTACTCAGGTACCACTCCGCTGGCGGCGGGAACAGCTGGGGAGAGGGATGAGAAAGGTGCTGGTCATGTGCTGCAGCGGTGGCACCCATAGAGGGCTTGGAGGACGCGTCGGCGGTGGGTGCAGGGGGAGAGGCTTGATTGCCAGCGCGCCAAACGGAGGCCGCCGCCTCTACCACGACGTTACCGGTGCGCCGGGCTGGTGCAGAGGAGAGCGAAGCTGCTGCTAATCCGAATGCGCCTGGCGTGCTTGGTGGTGGTGCTGATGCATGCACCGCTTCGTTTGAGAACGCATGTGAAGGGTGATGCCGTGAAGGACCGTCAGCAATCGGGGAGAGGAGTGGGTCGATACCCGCGCCTTGGCTCTGCGTGTCGTTGCCCTCACTAGTACGCAAGACGGAGGTGTGCACACGACGACTTGCCACGGAGAACACAGTTGGCTCTCGCAGCAGAACATTTGTGTCTTTCAAATCGCCTTGCAGGATTGGCGGTGATTGCTGGTGCAGGAGCTGCAGCCCAGCGCTTATTTGAAACAGCAGGGAGCAGAGCAGCGATTCTGACCAGCAGTGCTTCGCCTTCGTTAAGGCAAGGGTCCAGCGTGCGGCCGTGCTGCGCAACCCACCCCTTCGATCACCATCATTACAACCCCACGTGTTGGGGGACTGCCATGCGTCCGCCGGTAAAAGTTGCCGAGCGCGTCGCACAAAGCCCGCAAGATCGCCTGCGCGTTCGTAGGGCATGACCAAGCACAGGCTCCACGCGCTCACCGTTGGCGGCTGGAGCGGGTTAACGCAGGCATCCCAGCACATACGCGGTGCACCGCTCGCCAAGGACGCTACGAAGGCACGGGCAGCCGGGGAAAGGTTTTGTTTCTTTTCGGTTGAGTCTGCCTTCTTTATGAAGCGATCTCGAAAGCCTTTGCTGGCCTGCCGCGTCGTCTCGTTGCCACTGCATTGTCCTCTTCGATCTTTGGTCACACCGGCCTGCCCCACGTACATGCACTGCCGGTTCCACTGCGCTGCTATGGGGTACAGACTGGGCGACTGGCGCGCTACTCCACCACCCATCGCCAAACCCGTGCCGCGATGCGGATCGAGGAGGAAGGCGTGATGGGGCTGTCGCTGCTGCTGCTGCTGCTGCTGTTGCAGTACGCTTACTTCATACGACACAAAGAGATCCGCTGGGAGGAGGAGGAACAGAGAAAGGACGACGTCAATCTCATGTGCGTCTAACCAGGGGCAGACGTCCTCTTCCTCTGCTTCGCCATCCACTTTCACCGGCTCCCTCTGTTTGTTCGCTGCTGCTGTTGCAGCGGCGGCGGCTGTTGAGACAGACGGCAACCCATCCGATTCTTGATTGCAGTGTGCGCTCTCACGATCGACGGGCTGGTGGAGTCGGTCTGCGCTATCATGCTGATGTGCTTCGGTTGAAGGTTCCATGTGAGGGAGCGTCGGTGGCGCCGAGGTGGTATGGTGCTGCGTATCACGAGAGGAGCCTTCCACAAATGCATCGGCTGAGGCACCCTGTCCAGCACGGGCTGCATTTACCGCAGTGTCCGAGATGCCACTCAGCACGCACGACGGGACCTCAGAAAAGAGCGACGTATGCCTGTAATTGCTGTTGTGCTGCTGGTAACGCTGCTGCTGGTCCCTCAGCCAACCCATCGCAGCCCCACCATTTGCGCGGCTACGACGGCTGCTCGGGTCGCTACTTCTGCTCGACATGCTGGCGAGGCTGTGCACGCCACCACTGGCCTGCAGATCACGCAGACGCTCGCACATGCGAGTAATGACAGCGCGTGTGGTGTCGTCTGGGCACCGCGTGTACTTGACCACAACGGCAGCCTTCTGATCATAGCGAGCCGCCCAGAGCGAGGAGGTGGTCGAGCAGGGCGCTGCGTGTCCCCCACCGGCTGCGCTTGCTGCAGTTGCTTCGAGACCTGGAAACGAAGTGGCGGGGAACCGAGGAACGCCGCGACGGCTCATGTGTGGTCCTCCAGCAGCTGGTGGATACCCCACATCCAACACAAGTAAGGAAGGTTGATGAGCCGGGTTAGGCTTACGAAGAGCCAAAAAGCAAAGCGAGTGGTCGCCCTGACCTACACGCGATAGGATGCGATAACGGCGCTGGTGCAGGCACAGCACATCGGCTGCAGACTTCAGCATGAGCGCTTCATTCGCTTCCGCTACCGAGACGACAAGCTGCTGAAAGTCGGCGAGCTGTGTCAACGGGCCGTCGGTGCCTTCTCTGTGGGGTGCAGGCCCACCCACTTCACCATCGACGTCTAAGTCCACGTCGCTGCCAGGAACACGTGCGTAGTGCCCATGAAGGCTACCCCCACCACCCCCTGCATTGTGGGTGTAGCCGCGCGCAAACAGGCCCTCAACTAAAAGCCCTTCCTCCGGCACGTGCTGCAACCGCGCAACGAGCAGCACCGCGACCATCAGCGTCACAACGCTGATTCCCACCGCCACCATGAACAGCGGCGAGCTGGTCGTCTTGTCTGACGGGTCGCGGGTAGGGTTAGGGGCCGGCGGTGGCAGGGTCGGTGTGTTGTCCAGAATACGCAGTGGCATCATCGGGTTTAATACGGAAAATGAGTGCTGCGCGCTACACGTTGGCAAAGAGATGGGCTGCACGACGTAGCCGAAGCACGCGTACACCGGTGTTGTGCTGCCACTTGCTCGGAAGAGAACGGAAGCGTTCGGGGCGCCGCTGTAGACGGTGTCGAGCGTGCCGGCGGTATTGCCGACGCAGTCACGCCGGCTGCTTAAGCGCACCGCACACACCACCTCCTCTTCCCGATCAGCATCCTTATGAAAATGATCAGACGCCCATGAGCAGTACCGCGTGTAGTTTACATCTGGAAAGCCCAGCTGGATGGTTCCCTCGGAAGTGGTCTGGAGAGTGAGGTCAGCCGGCCAGATGGGCGTGGGCATTTTGATGGAGAGGAGGTCATCGCGGTCGGCGTCGTAGGCGCTGTCCGGGACATATCGCTGCGCCCACCGCTGCGCTGGGGTGCGGCAAATCACAGTTTCGTGTGGGGGATTGGGAGCTGAGCTGCTAGAGGCGGCGGAACCAAGACAGGGCGACAAGCGCGGCACTGATAGGCTCACGTCATTACCCACCGCTGCCTTGTCACGCTCCGGTACCTTCCGCGTCCATACATCTTCGCCACCGAGTGCCATGAAGACAAGAATCGTATCGGTGGATGTATTTGCGTCTGGTGCGGGCGTCGAAGTTGGCTCTGCCGTTGTGGTTGTCGTCGACGTACAGGAGTCCGATGCTTCGTTTGTCAGAGAAGCACCACGCGAAGGGCTCACTGCGTGCTCCGTCTCGCCCATAGTGGGTCCCGCGCCGTGCGCTTTTGCAGCTACCGCCCTACGAGACAGAGGCAGCGAAATCAAGATGGGTTGCTCCCACCGATAGTGGTAGACCGGCTCAGGTGGCAGCGTCGGCGCTGGCTCTGGGGAAGGGCTGGGAGGCGGTGGCGGAGATGAAGACGCGGACGACACCGCGCTTTCATGACTGCTTGTGGTGCTCTGTTCGCTGCCACTGCCTTCGGTGCTGACAACACCCGATGTCTTTGCGCCTGCTGAGAAAGCTGTGGAGTGCAGGCCTACCTTTTGAGTAGCGGTTTGCATCGAGTGGGACTGCAGTGGTGGGCTATACCGCGTACGCACCATCAGCTGTGTTTTCATCGACGATGCCAACGAGGTCTGGACCGATGTCGCTCGGACGTCCAGTACAGCGATGTGAGCGAGGCTGTGATCTGTAAGAACTACTTGTCCCCCAAACACTTCAATGCGGCAGCCGTGCTCTGCTAAGAGGATGTGCTGAAGAACGTCACGCGGGAGTAGTTCAGCGCCTACGGGGGAGAGGCAGATGGAGGAGCTACTGCGCAGATGCTGATGCGCTGTTGCACTGCGTGGCGTGCTCCGATTTAGCTGCCGGTTATGACGAAGGCGTCCGGACTCGAAGAATAACAGGTCAAACAGGTACTTGATTGTAGGCGTGGGGGGTGCAGGTGATAGAGAAGCTGACGCCGCCGATGAAGACGAGGAGGGTACAGGAGATAGTGGCTGCCTTCTGTGCTCTTGAGTGGTGATACCACTCATCGTGTACGTCCACCCGCCCGCTACCGCCGCAAAGCCGGTCGACGCAGCCACAGACGGCTGTAGCACCGGCGAAGAGAGGAAAACCACCTCGGATTCGTACTTGCGAGTGACGACGTTGAAGGCATCCACGCTTGCCGTAACGCTCTGCGTTGAGAGCAAGAAGCCGCCGATTATGAGAATCTTGTTCTCTGTTGCCAAAGCCGTGCAGCTTGCGTTCACACGCACACGCTCTGCTGGGACTTTGTAGTAGCTGATGTTCACTGCAGGCGCAGCGCCGTCAGCTCGGGGGTGCGCTTTCGTCTCCTCTGGGTAGAACGCGACCACAGGAGCATAGGCCTCCTGCAGCGCCTGAAGCTCATCGGCTGACATGTCGGCAATACTTTCTGGCGAGAGAGTCGTCATGGTGCAGCTGCGCGGCACGTATACACTGTCGGTCAGCGTGACGGCGGCGTGCCGACCCGCAAAACCGAGCCCGGCCGGCAACGTCAGGCGTGTGAGCGGCGTCATCGTCTTCGTCTTCACATCCAGCGCGATGGAGCGCTCGTGATAAGGCGATTTGGCCCCTTTAAAACGAGATGGCATCACAGGAGAGATCGCTGGCCCGGAGGAAGGGCCTCCTTTCTTCGTTGTCGAGAAAGCGCGTGCACGACCTGCCGTCTGACCCACGGGAATCGCACAGCTGGTAGTGGTACACCCACCCAGGAGGACCACGGAGTTGTCCAGTATCGCTGTCGCGGCGTAGAAGATGGGGTACGGAAGGAGGGACTCGTTCAGCACGTGCCACGGCTCCGCGGGGACTGGAGGTGGGAGCGGGCTTGTGACTGGTGCCGCACGCGCAAACACAAGCACTCGTGGTGCGCGCAAATACCCTCCAGCATGTGCGCCAGGGGCAGCGCTACTCGACGCAGCTTCCGTCACATCGTTTTCGATGTATCCACCGAGGAAGAGGATCAGCGTGAGGCAGAGCAGAAGCACCGCTCGCACTGGAAGGCGAGAGGTAAAGCGATTAGGCGTCGGCGGCATGCCCATTTCGCAGAAAGCACGCTGCGCTTCTCTCAAGAGCACAGACACATACATAAAACAAAGAAGCAAAGAAGAAAAAAAGAAATGGGTTTGATCAGTGCAAAAGAAGGACGAAATGGATGAGAGCCGTACACCCTCATGTTCGCAAAGCCGGAAGACGAGGGGGCGGGGGTGAGGCAGTGAAGGGGGTGCTTCACAAATGAAACTCGCTAGAGAGCACTTGTTTGGAAGTAGGTAAAGGATGCGAAATCGATGCAGCAGCGAGTTTTCGCTTTGGTTGCTGCAAGCCCAAAGTGGGGTGTGAGTGAGCGTGGAAAGCCATCAAGTGTTTGCAGAGAGATGAAAGACAGAGAGCAGGAGACCAGGAGAAGATGCTGCACAGCATAACGCTGGCCAGAGGCGCCGTCAGCATGCTGAGCGCCACAACTTTTTTTCTTTGCTTCTATCACAAGGTATCGACTCTTGTACGCACCACAGAGGTGCACTACAACGGATGAAGGGAAGCCGAAAAGTGAGATCACCCGTGAGAGGGGGGCGCCGGTGTCTCGTACGCGAGCGGCAAGCTGCGCCTTGCCACGGAAGCGCTGGAATCAAAGGCAAACGGGGGCTTCTGCCCGCTCTGTGGAAGCGCCTGTCGTGCACACGCCTGCCAACAGCCGATCATGACGAACTTTCCCTCTCCCCATCAAAAAAGTTACACCGCTCCCTCTTGTTGGTACGTTGCTTCCTTTACGTGGGCCAGTTGATTTTTTTTTTTTTTGAAGTGATACGCTGCGTTGCGGTCGCCTCGGGCATGAGGTGGCGGCAGGGAGGGGAACTGGGGTGCCATGGGTGAAAACCAGTAAAGGGTATCACCAAAAGAAGATTCTCCAAGATCGAATACTTCAACTGTGGTGAACACACGCACCGCATATCGACACCGCCATGCTCATTCAAACACCATCACCATCACCATTATCATCATCATCAGCAGCAGCACACACGCGCACAAAAAACGAGAAAAGTTTTTTATTGCTTTCTTTTCGTTTTTGGCTCCGTCCACGTGACGAAAGCATCGATGCGCTGCACACAACCAACGGCCGACACATCGCCGTCTTCACCCCTGCACGGCGCTGCACACTCGCCTGCTGCGCAAGAAGGGAAAAAAAAGTAAAAGAAAAGCATAGAAGAAAAGAACGGTCTCTTACGTTGATTCTTTACTGTCGTTAAGCCTAAAAAGGAAGTGAAAAGGGCGTGTTCAGGCGCTGCGTTGGCCGCCTTCACGCGTGTGGGGATCCCCCCATTTCTTCTGTTGCCTTTCATTCACCCGCATTGGCCACACACACAGGGGGGCTGGGGTGGGCGGCAATAACAACTATTGCAAACACCGCAATAGCATTGAGCTGCGAGGCTCGCTTATTAGGTTATGTCGAGGCTATAGAATTAGAAGTCGGAGGTAGAAAATAATAATAAGTGGTCGTTATGAGGCGCAATACAAACTACGCTTTGGTTCTGCTTGCAGAGCAGCAGCGCGGCGATCAACTTACAGCACTGCCCCCCCTGCTCTTTTCCCTTCGTAAGGGCGCACTCTCGCAAACACACAAACGACACTAAACACCCCCGAAAACTTGAAGGTGCAGTGACGCTCGGCGACATCAGCTTTTCCATCCTCCACACCGGAGGCATCAAACTCATCTGCGTGGCGCCTTTCCGCATTACGGCTTGTCGAACAGGGTGGCGAGCTTGTTCTCCGTGTGGATCTTTTCAATCGCGCGCGCCAGCAACGGCGCAATCGGCACCACGCGCAGCTTCCGCGCCAGCTTTGGGTTCCGCATCAGCTCATCCTGGTTCACACTGTCCGTCACGATAATCAATTCAATTGGCGCCTCAATCAGGCGCTCCACCGATTTACCGGTCATGACGGCGTGCGTGGCAACCAGAATGATCCGCTCCGCACCATTTTCGTGAAGGTTCTTCGCGATTTGCGTGATCTTCACCGCTTCATCCACTACTGTTTCAATAATAATGCAAAGGCGGTTCTTGGCCTCACCAACGAGAGCGTAGTTCTTGTACTCTGTGCGTGTCTCCTCGATTTGCCGCACCAGCGAGAGGCGCCCCTCTTCTTGCTGCCGGAGGGCCTTTTCAATACCGAGGGTGCTCGGGCTGCGGTGCATGTTGCTGACGAGGCACTGACGTAGCTGCGCCTGCGAATTCTGATTCGCCGTTGCATTTGCCGCCGGAGTAGCAGCAGCAGCAGCGGCATCCGCAGTCAGCGGCGAGAGCTCCGCCGTGACGCTGTCGTACACGTTAGATGTGGTCGGGCTGTACGGGTAGCGCCCCTCATTCAACCCCACCGGGCTGTTCGCAATCAACGCGCTCAGCTCTACGCTGCCCATGCCACTGCTGGAGGGTGTCATGTTGCCCTCCAGAGGGGGTACTTCGATCGGCGTAGAACCCTTGCATGGCACCACCACCGGCACTACAGGAAAAGTACCGTTACTGTTGGGGGCGGTGTTGCTGTTTCTCGCGGTGTTCGAAACTGTGACAGAGACTGGTGCCGCTTCACCAGCGCCGCGCGAGTGTGCCTGCGACGGCGGCCGCGTCTGACGTGTCTCCACCCGCTTCACCGCCGTGCAAACGGAGACGAACTGCGCCTCGCTGTCTAAGTCGTTGTAGCGCATCAGCGCATCGGCGAATTCCCTCGCGCGACCGAGGAAGTTGCCTGACGGGGCGACCACCGTGATGTTCTTGAATTCGTTTCCCTCACTCTTCAGCAAGTTCGAAACGTAGCGCACGAATTCGTACATGGCCGAGATATTCTCCATGGGAATCGAGAACATGCCCTCCACCTGGTCACTGTGCATGTCCACTGTGACGACGTGGTGGCAGCCCATCACCTCAATTAGCTCGGCCACCGCAGAAATCGATGCGACGTTGCGCGTGTAGGCGAGAAACGGGATCACCGCCGTGATACGCTCGGCAGCGGCCAGCTGAACTGAGTGGATGAGCAGCGCGAGCTCCATCAGCGCCCCGGAGTTGCTCAGGCTATCCGACTCAATGCCCACCATCGACTGCACCACGAAGACGTCGTCGCCGCGCACCGGGCCAGACAAATTCACACTGACTTCTCCGTTTGCAAAGCGACCACAGCTGTTACCGGGGTAGCGCGGGCACTGCAGCACCTCGGTGATCATCTTCTCACAAAACAAACTGCAGGTGCCGGCGAGGATGCGGACGGCGAAGCTGCCGGGCTTCTCGTGATGGGGAAAGGCATCCGCGAAGAAGAAGGTCTGGCTGTTCGGCAGGATGCGCTGGGCCGTCACCCCTGTGCGGAATTCATACACGCGCATGTGCTGGATGGCCTCTTCATACGTGTAGCGGAAGACCGTTCCGTACACCGCGATCAGATCAAGTGCCGCTCCTCGAAGATCCAGCGAGGGCTGCTGGACGTTGCTCGTGCTGATCACGTGATCAATGCTCAAGACACGCTGCTGCAACTCTAGACTGTCGCAGGCGCAACGCTCCATGAATTTCTTCATGATTTTTCGAAACGCGAGAAGATTCAGATCACGATACTTGAGAATCACCTCCAGCTTTAAATACAAAGCAGGGATGTAGTCCGAGGGCAACTTGTTGCGGATGTGCTCCTCGCTGAAGGTGCGCAGCTCCGCCGCAGCTACGACAAAGTCCCTCTCCAGCTTCATCAGGTACTGCTTCACTTTCGTGTACGAGTCGCGCAGCTTCGCAAAGAACTCCTCTTGAAGCTTAATGCGTGTTTGGAGGAGATCAGCCAAGACTGTGTCTGCCTTCTTTAGCTCTGCAAAGCTGGGTGTTTGAAAGAACAGCGGAGAGAGCGGGTCGACAAAGACGGCGGTGCTGTTGGAGCGGCGATCCTCTGGACTGAGGGGCGCCGTCGGGGACACCATCTGGGGCGTGTTGGGGAAGCCCGGGGGTATTGCCCACTCTTCCCGATAGGCGGTGGGTGTGATGGGGGCGGACATGTGACTCACTGAAAAATCATGCTTCTTCTTTGGAAAGGGGCCCATCGCCACGGCGATGGGCCCCCCCATCTCCGCCGACGAGCTGCGGTGCGTTAAGCGAATGAGGTACTTTGCCTCTAGCTGCTGGCGAATCTTTTCAATTTTCTTCGCAATAGGCTTTAGCTCGAAGTAGTTCACGTAGTTGTCAAGGGTGATGTCGGTGTTGTACTCGCTGAGCAGCTGGCGGTGGAAGGCCTGGCCCTGCGACAGATCCTTGCCTGTCTTGAGCATTTTGTTGACGAAAACGCTGTGTTACGTGATTTGTGCGTGTGCTTGTCTAACGGTTAGCCTCCGTGAAGACAGTTAATGCCGGGTTAGTCTGCTTAGCTGGCGGGGGGATTCGTGGCCTGCTGCTATCCTAGAGAGCAGTGCCGTCTCGTCGCTGTCGATAGGGGAAAGGGAGGGAGAGCTTAGGCGTGGGGCACGTAGAGACGCGCAGGTACGTATCGCACCCAGAAGGGGGACGGGGGAGTCCCACTTGTACGCTCCAACGATGTGAGAAAGACATACACCTATACACACACCCAACGCTGATGCATTGCATGGGGGGGGGAGGGGGGCAGTTCAACGTCCGTACGGCATCATCGAGAGCGTGAGAGGACGAAGTCTGGCACGACGTTGCATTTTTCAAAGCGCTACTGAAACGTAAGCTAGAAGTTTAGAACCGATGGTGCAATGGAAACAGCAATGCATAGCGGGGGGTAAGCAGAGCAAAGGAGAGGGCGCACCGCAGTGACCAACTCTGCCTTTTAAAAGTAAAAAAAAAAACAAAGAATAGAGAAGCCTGGTGGTGGCGAGCTTTATATGTAGTCTATGAGTGACAGGGACTCGAAGCGCTCACCGCCAAGCAAGGAGCGTGACACGGCCGAAGACGCAGGCACCGCGCCCACACTCACCGCTTCTGCGCCTTGCACTGTAGTCGCGTAGCGACGCAGTGTGTATTGCTCATCTCGTGACAAGTAAGGAGAGTGCGTAGCTTGAATCCCCGAAGGGGCGTTGTTGCTAAGAAAGAAATCGCGCCAGTGTGCATCAAGCACCTGTAGCGCATCAGCCACAGCCGAGCGCGACGACACTGGACGCGATGGCGCCACTGCTTCTTTTTTTGTGTGTGCGCCCGTCACAAAGCTGGATTGACTGCACGCAGCTGCTTCTGCTGTGCTGCTCGTTGTTGTTGCTCCTACCTTGAAGGAGTGGGCATCCGCTTCGTCGACGGTATTTGCATCTGCACTTCCTTCTTGGAAAAACTGCAGCTGCAACAGGCTACGCCACAGTGGCGCGTAGGAGCAGGGCACTGCTGTCACAAGTGGAGAAGATTCCTGTGGAGGTGCTGCACAGGACTTATCGTAGACATCCGACTGCTGAGGAGCGGCAGTGCCATCTACGCTCGTATTCTGTGTCTTCTGGAGCTGAGCAGCCGGTGCCCCTCTCTGCTCCTTTGCAGCCGTTCCAGTCTGCTTGACGGAGGGGCCTCCTTTTGCTCTCGAGCGAGCACTGCGAGTATCGGCTGCTTTGCTCAGCACTGCAGAGGTGAGGGAAGATTTATCTAGCAGCGGCTGTGACTCTGACAGGAGTAGTGCAACCGCCGCTGAGGCGCTGTGATGGGCAAGCCGAAGCAGCTGCAGTCTCTGCACGCGCTGCCGTTCCGAAACCGACAGCAGTGGCTGAGATGTAGCATTTTGCCGTCGCGTTGCACAGCCGCTTACGGCGCGCTTCTCTGCTGCAGTTGCCGATGCGGCTTTCTTCGCGGATTTCGTGGAGCTGCGTTTCGCCTCCGACGTTGAGCCGTCGCTGCTTGTTTTATCCTTTGCCGAGGCCGGTGCACGTGTCTCTGTGTTTTTCCCGGACATGTTACGAGAAGTGCTTTTCGATGGAAAGGAGCGTGGCGACGCTGTCGGCACACCCTTCGCTGTGGACGCTCTTTTCATAGTCAACAACCGCCGTCCCAATCATTGAAACAAGAGTGAATTAGCGTGCGGGGCAGAGTGAGAGAGGGAGAGGGCAGAGATGAGGGGCGTGAACGTTGACAGCACCAAATGCTCTTCGAACCGGCTTCCACAACGCGATTTCACATTTCTAAAGACGTTAGTGCACCGTCGTCTTCAACAAAACAGAAGACAGGTGCCAGCATTGGCAAATACATGGGATCCTCGCTGGCTATGCTTCGGAGGACATATTTGGCCCTGCTGCACCAAGCCTTCACGCCACAGATACCTTTTGGATACTCATACCAGCGATTTCGAGGCTATCAAGCTCCGTTGATCTATCTAGGTCGTCTGCCACAACAACGCGTGGAGTGACTGGACCCACACACCTGCCCACCGACGTCTCCGCGCCACTTCCCCTTCGTTCACCACTTGCTTCCCAGACACGAAAAGAGACGCGAAAGAAGGAAAAAAGAAGGGCCGCCTTTCATCATGCCAACATCAGCATCACTGTGGCGGCGCCAACGCACATCTGCGCATCAGGCGGAAGGCCAATGACTTTCCTCAGCTCCGCAACCGCCTCACTAATCTCTGCGGACGGTGCACGTGAAAGGAGAGGCTGGGTGCCCGGTAGAGGAATGGGCACATCGCCAAACAGCCCAGACCAGCCAATCACATCGCCTGTGGTGAGGTACGGCACATCACTACCCTCGCTTCTGCTCAGCACAGAGGAAATGTTGGCGCTGTTGGGATGCGCAGGTGATACGGGCGTGGCAGTCGGTGTGGTCTCGCTGCGCGTGAGTAAGCGACGAGGACGCAGAAACCGGATGCATGCGCGCCTCATTTCTGCTTCTGCTGAAGCGGACGGGCTGGTGGCACCCATGCAAAGCGCTTGGGTTGCCTCCGTGGGCTCTGATTTCAGTGTTGCTGCCTGGGTGTGCAACCCGCGCATCCACGGCAACCATACCCCTTCTCTGTTTGCTGGTGTTTCCTTACCTGTGCTGCGAGGCAACGGGACCACGCCAATTTGAATTGGCAGCGGCCCCAGCGACTCTGCGCCCCTGTTTGATGAAGAGGCGCGACGAGTGTGCAACCGCTGGTCTGCGTATCCGTGATCGAGTAGCGGAAGTCTCGACGCATCGTCTTGTGAACCCAGTGATACTATTCTGTGATGATTGATCGCAGGGTCCTCAATACCGCTATAAGGAGAATCCATGTTTGCCGCTGCGGCACCCGCACGCTCTGCTTCGGCCAAGAGCAGCTCCGACAGCAGCAGTGAGGGAGGATGCGGAGAGCCGCCACCCACGTGGTCTGTTGCGGTGGCGGAGGGAGACACACGTATGTAGGATTCGCCTTTCGTCGGCTCATATTCACTGCTCTGTTGCTGTTTTCGTTGGGCGAAGCTTACAAGGTCCTCCGCTGCCTGCAAAGGAGATGGCGGGGGAGTAGTAGAGAGCTTAGGCGGAGATGTGTTCGGCTTATGACTCCGGCGCGGGTGGGTGGAGGTGTTCGAAAAGCGTTGTAGGGCCTCTGCGTCGTCGTCTAACGACGACAAGGACGTCGAAGACGACGCTGCCCTGGTCCAATGCTTCTCTACCGTCGGCAACTGGTGTTGGAGGTGCTCTGTGGTGCTTGCTTCTCGTTGTGGGGATTCCAATGTACTTATCGAGCTGATGTCAAGGGTGCCACTGCGCATGTCCCCATGGTGTTGGTGATGGCGCAAGGAGCGGGCGACTGCCGTCTTCGCGCTAGCGCGTGGGCGGTTGTTTTCGATGCTGCCGCTGCTGTCACGTGTACGCTTCAAGCCTGCGGTCGCACTCGCTGATGCGCGCCGTGACGTCATTGTTTAGAGAACAGCGCAACAAATAAATTGATGTGTGCTATGATCGCCCTTTAGTACACCTGAAAAGATGGGGGCGGGAGGTTGCAATGAAAACTGCGAGGCAGGAAGACGGAGGTTTACGAAGGGCACGCCGAGTACCACGAAGGCGGGGTTGCTGTTCCCGCGTATTCGACGCTCCAGCCTTCTTGATGGCGCATCCGCAGCAGCGATGAAAGGAGCGTAGTTCTTCGTTCAGCTCGGGTAGCTCGGAGCGCATGTAGTTTCGTTTGCTCCCATTGCTCTGCAGCTTTAAAGCTTGCGCATCTGCTTTGCTACTACTTGCATTTGTATATACGCCCATCAGCTAGGTGATACCGAATCAACATGAAGTAAGAATAGACGAGGCCATCTGACATGGTGCTCCTGCACATCACACAAGTGGCAGCGCTGTGGCTCTAAGTACGCCTGCGTGCTTCTTGCCTTCCGAGCCGCGCGCATGGTCTTGCCCCGGCTTGCGGTGACTAACACAAACATACTCGTGCCACAGCACACGAAGAGGAAGAAGGGTGTTGCGCGGGGCGGCATGAAAACATTCAAATGAGCGATGAAGCAGCATTCAACTCGCGAGCTGCTTTACTTCCCTCGACCACCTCGACCACCACCCCGACCGCCAGGCATCTGCCCGAACTGTTGTAGCGTTTGCATAAAAGCTCCAAGTTGACGCTGAATCAAAAACATGTCCCGCATGTCTTCCGCGGACGGCGGGCGCCCACTCATCATCGCCTGCTGCGCACGCTCGAGCGTCGCACGCTGAACTGGCGTAAGTGTCTTCATTGCCATCTCCATCATGGACATCATCTGCGGTGACGGGTTCACAATAGGCATGTGGTTCTCGCCACTCGCACGGCAAGCTGCTGCGGCATCTGCCGCCCCACGTCCGTGAACAGACTCGACGTACAGGTGCTTTAGCGCTGGTACGGTGGCCGGTAGCGCGGTTACCTTCGATTCCATGAGCATGCACAGCTGGGTGATGATGCGTTCTGTTTCGCTGTCCTTGTAGATGTTGACTGCTTGGCGTAACTGCTCCATGATGAAGGTGCCGTCCAGCTTTGTCGGTTGCATCTGTTTCCGATCCCCTCGACTAGTATCGCCTTGTAGGTTCATCTCGTCCAGCTTCCCGCTCAACGCCTGTTCTGGCTCGCTCTCTCCCTCTAACTTTTCCTGGCTTGAAACGTCGTCCCGAGCCTTCACCTCTGAAGCGGTTCCACTACAGGTGTTGTAGTAGTTCGTGAAGTAGTCCGCTTGCACCTCCTCGTAGCGATCCATCACAGCTTCCGAGTTGCTCGGCACCGGCGCGCGGCTCATCGCCGTCCGCACACGCGCCTGAAACTCAGGGTTGTCCATCGCAGCCATCATTGCCCTCGCATACGTGTGGATTTCCTCCTTCGACAGCGGCCCTTTGGGCGCGTCCGGTGCGGCACTGGCGTACATAGTGGAAAGGTCTAACGCGGTACCTCTCGCTATATATATGTATATTCAGCTAGGTAAAGCCACCGAATATCGTAAAGAGAACGGCGCTTGTGTGTGAAATGGAAGCGGGCGCGAGCCGTCAAGTACCGCTACAAGGCTTCTGTTAAAGCAACAAGGGAAGGAATCAAACGCTAGAGTTCGGAGGGCAAAAAACGGCAGAAGATGAAGTGGCCTCTGTGAGCGGCATGCAAGCATAAGCAGTAGAAGTACCGCTCATCTGTTTTGCTGCTTAGAACTTGATGAAAAGGCGTGCAAGAGAGGGGAGAGAGGGAAGGGGTGGAGATGTACGAGCAGCGCGCGCAGCACCACATGGCTCAAGGGGTTTACTCAAACGCCATCGAACACTTCATCGTAGAAACCAATCCATTGTGCGCCGGCAAACGACATACACTGCGCTTTCAATGCCACATCCGCGTACAAGCGTCATTTCCTAAACCTGCGGCGCCGACTGACAGTTGGAAAGCAGGCAATGCAATTCGTAGAAGTAACACTACGCCATCATTCACCATCTAGCAGCTTTGCAGGGGCGCTGATTCTCATGTGCATTGCTTAAGGACGCTCTCTTCCTCTTGTAGGCTGTATGCTTATGTGCCGCTTGTTTACTATCTGTGGCTCCCACAAGGGGAAAGACAGGGATGAATAAATATAAATATATATATATATATATATATATATAAATGTATAGGTCTGCCATGTGGACATGATGATAAGGATGAAGCGTCCACACACGCAGAACTGAAGCACTCACTTCATCTCTTCGCTTCCTGCATTGACGGCGTCACACACAGCTTTTCATTCTCTCTCCTTCCCCAGTCTATCAACTTCTTCAAGCGTCTATAATATGTAGGTTGACCGCAGCTCGGTATCCGCCCGTCTGCTCCACCATAGCATCGATGACATCGTCGTCCTCCATACCCAAATCCTCCGGTGTCTTGGACTCGTCGATCGGTGCACCGTCAAAGAGGAATCGCACGCTGCCACGAGAGATGCCTTGCTTTTTACAGTACGCATCAATCAGCTTTTTGAGCTGCGTACCGCGCTTGATCTTAAAGAACATCTCGGCACCGTCGGCGTTAACAACTTTAAGGGAAACCTGCTGAGCGGCTGCTGCCGCCACTTCCGCCTTCACGGGAGCGGGGGCCTCATTGCCGTTGTTATTGTTGCCCCCTTCCGGGTGCTGATTACCGTTGTCCTGGTTCTCCATTGCTTTATGAAAATAATTCTTGTATTTTGCTGCTTTAACGCGTGACTGTGTGCCTTTGAGAGGAATAAAGCTCAAATGTATGTTGACAATGCGCGCGTGAACGCCGTGGTGCGAGGGTCTTTGGCTCTCGTGATGTTCGATGGAGTGGCAATGCTTTTTCTTTTTTAATGAAGAAGGGGCGCGGTGGTGTGGTGCAGCGCCAGAGAAAAGGAAAGGAACTCCCGAGCAGTACAGAAGCGAAGTCCTTCATTGACAAGAGGAAATACGTCTACTTGGTAGCTTCGGAGGCTACTGACGGAGAAGGTAAAGCCGCAATCGTAGCGTCCCTTGCCTTCAAGGACCACAGCCTTCATTGTGCTCCGTCTCTCCGCATTTGCTACAACGTCGAACGCGTGCGCCCACTACATCAAGCCGCACATCGCCAACAGAGTCGGAAGAAGAAGAAAAACAACAACGCGTGCCTTCTGGATTTCACTTCTTTCTTTTGCTCTCATAGTGTGGCAGCTGAGAAGCGAACGTGTGTGTATCAGCCTCATCGGACTCGATAGGAGCAGTGAGGTGTTTGACGCGGATGCTCTGAGTAACGCTGGGCATTTTGCATTTTGCATGTTGCATTTTATTTTTACTTTAATGGGGCTCTTTTTGGTTAACACAACGGAGCCGCTTATACTGATCTCACCGCGAGATCTGAAAGGAACAAGTGAAAGAAGCTGGCGCAGATGCTGAAGTGAGCGAGGGGTAGACGAACGCAAAGACAGAACGGAGGAGGTGAAGCTGCTCCGTTCTGTCTTCATTGTCTTCTACTCTGTGCTCCTCTATTTCTTTTTTTTTTGGGGTGGGGGAGGGGTTGCTTCTGATTGCTGTGCAGTTTGCACGTGCGCCACGCCCCCAGACACACACTTGTTCAGCGCGCCTTCATGAGGTGGGGGCGGTGAAGGCGCGCCGTTGCGTGGTCTACAACTGCAGTTCGCCGCCGCCACCACCTAGCGGTCACCACACGAAGGCAGAAAACAAACAAAACACTTAAGTCTTCAAAGAAAAAAAAAGAAATGGAAGAGTACCAACAAAGGAAGGTACACGTCCACTTAACGAGGGTGCCGGGGAGCACAGCGTGAAATTCGTAGTGGAGAAGAGAAGAGTGAGAGCACGCGCACCCTTAGATGGCAGAGCACCATCTGTCTAGTGACACCACCCAAAGCACCCACCACACACACACACACACACACACACACACACACACAAAGCCAACGCAGCCCTATGGCTTCCGTTCGTCCGCTCCCCGTCGCACTAGGCTGCGATGATACGCGGGTCTATTATCCGATCGTGCCAACACCCCGGAAAAAAAAAGTAATAGTGGCAAAGCTTTGCGCGGGAAGGCCAAGCGACCTCCGCGACGGGATGCAGTGTTCACGCAGGCAGAGACGTTCCATTCGTATTCCCACGACGACGAACAACAGCATCAGCAGAAGCAAGTACATACGCATACAGCCACGCGAGACCGCAAAAACCTTGAGAGTCAACCCCCAATCAACACAACAACAACAACAACAACAAACTGAGCATTAGGGATATGCGCCGCCATTCACCTTCTCGTGTCACGTATACCCGTGAAAGAGAGTGCAACTGCACAGCCTTGATTGGAGGGGGCGGGGGGAGGGGGTGAAGGGGGCCCCCACCAACAAGGAAAGAAGGATGAAAAGAAATAGAAGAAACCCACATGCACACGTCAAAACGCCGCAAAGCCATCGTTATATACCGAAGGCTGGACATACGAAAAACGGCAGCAACAAAAAGAAGGGGCAACGTAACAATTAAAGAGAAAAAAAAAAAACCAAACGAAGAAGTCGTGGGGGCCGTCACGCACCGGGGGAGGGAGGGAGCGAAGGGACAAAGGGGTAAAGGTTAGCGAAAAAGAAAATCAAGAATGAGAGAAGACAGCAGAGGCGCGGCGTACGCCCGCGGCGGAAATCTCAGATAAATCTTTCTATCTCCAGAGGTCGAATTACGAAAGCAGAACAACAACCAAAACAAAAGCGAAAAAGAATAAATAAATCAAGCTGCTCATAACATCACTACTAATAATAAGCGTGCTCAAATGCTTCTGTTACGCGACTGCGTTACACGCGACAGTACGCCCCGGAGCTCTAGCGTTCCCGGATCGCGCTCGACGACCTCTGTGCTCCTATTCATGCAAGGCTGATGTGTGCATCATGTGCTTCAGCGTATACAGCCGTGCCTGCCCTTGACAATCCAAGCCACATGGAGAGCCAAGAAGAGGTGGCAGTTCGTTGAAATGACGGTAGGAACGCCGCGGCTCCAGCACCAAGAACAAGAAACAACAACAACGTCAAGTGGGCATGCGGGAGGCCACAACATCCACCAGCACGGGGCACACCAGCGCACGTAGATGGGGGTAAACAAAACAAAAAAAGTCAACTATGAGTAACAGCAGAAACAGAAAAAGAAGGCGACAAGGCTTCGCAAAGGGCGGTTACGTCTAATGGGACTGGGGGGTTAAGCACAAGGGCGGTGACCCAGTGGCATCCGTTAGACGAAAAAGGCATGCATATATAAGTAGGAATAGATATAGGTGTATATAGTGCGAGTACCTCTCTATCAAGGCACTCTCTCCGTGACTGAAAACGGCTCCGAAGAAAAGCAACAAAAACCAGATAACAGAAAAAAAAGCTCAGGCGCCAGAAGTGAATTGTATATTGCACCCACGCTAGCTTAGAAGGGATCTTTGTTGGCCTGCTGCTGAATCTCCGCGTTCTCGCGCTGCACGCCCTCCGGCCCATTGTCTCCGTTCGCATCCTCCTTCTTGCTAGCCTCTGAGCTCTCCTTGATGATCGGCGCACACACGACCACCGGCGCTGGGCAGCAGCACATGCAGCAGAACGAGAAGGAGACTATCGAAATTGTGAGCGCCATCATGATGAGCACAGCACGGCAGCCCTGCGTGCACAGCTGGTGTGTGTACGGCAGCGGTGGCGGCAGCATGTACCGGTTGCACTGCGTGTAGTTGGGCAGGCAGGTAACAAGACCGCAGTTCTGGCGCGACTGCGCCGCCGCGCACATCATCAAACGACAGGAGCGGTAGACGTCGGTGACTTCGAAGTCCTCTCCAGGCGTGCGACCGTGCTCCGTGATGTCCACCGCCAGGTTTAATTCCGCAGGAGCGAGCTCCGCCAAGTGGTTGTCATAGCGGTGCATGGCAGCCGTGTTGATGCACTTCCAGAACTTCTTGAAGCAGTAGTTAAAGCGGTTGCATGTGGTGAAGCCGCTCTCCATCCACCCACTCGAATTGCAGTAAATGCTACTCGTAGTAATGCTGGTGTTAACGGCTGCGTACGTGCAGACGCACCGCTCCTTCACGCAGTCCTGGTACTCTGGGATGGAGTCATACGGAAGATTGCCGTAGAGGTCCACGATAGGAGGCAGGTAAGCAACGCAGTTTGTAACGATCGGGTTTGGGTTGATAATGGAACATTGTTCTGGAGTGATCGGGCCGGCGGCACGGGCGTAGGTCAGACAGGCGAGTACCACTGCAACGGTGACCAATACGCGAGAAAAAGTGCGCATCTTTTGCGTTTCGAGTTCTCCGGTTTGGAGAGAGCGTGCGCCACAGGATAAAACGAAAGGGAATGCTGCGTGCAGTAGGGAGGAGGTGAGGGACTCGTTGAGGCTTGCAAGTGAGGCACTTATCTACAGTTCTCCTGTTGGTTTCGGCAGGGTTTCAAACTAGAGTTAGAATGCAATAAGGAACAGAAGGAGGGGTGAGATGGGATAGGGTGAAGGATAGACGGTCTCTTCCTTCTTGGCGCGGGAGGCCGATGAATGCAGCATCGAAGACAGTTTGTTGTTACTATTAAGATACTGCAGATCGCAGAACCGAGTCGAAGCTGTGTGTGTGTGTCTAAAGTACGAGTTTGTATGCCAATGCACGACAGCTCCTCAACGACTCAGGAAATGGGAGGGCGGAGGAAGCGGCGTGATACGGCCTCTATCAATGACCCTTATTTACTTATTCTATTACTCTAGCCTTTTCTATCATATTTCTTATTGTAGTAAAAGGTAACATTCACATCCGATTCCCTATCGCGCAACAGCAACCAGTTAAGCCCAGATGAAGTTTGAAAAAGGCCCCTCAAGGCAAGGCAGAGGAGAGGTACGACAACAATGGTGACCAAGACAACCGAAATAAAGCAACAACAACAACAACAACAACAACAACATTAGCGACTGATGCTGGCGATAGTGGAGGGGGTGGGGGTGGGGACAATTTAGGCAACACAACCACGAGAGCTGCACAATACACCGCGCAGCAGCGATTACTACCAAAAGGACACCGGCACACCTCGAAGCAGAGAGAGGGAGAGGGAGAGGGGGGGTGGGAGTTCAGCAATAGCACACGTGGCTGATTGCGTTTCTCCGCACTCCTCTTTCCTCTTCTTCACTCATCGCCCTTGTTGCTTCGAGAACGGCGGTAAAACAGTGGAGTCAGCTGCTGCATCCCAAAGGTACTTTGCCGCCGGATGTCTGGCTTCTGGCAGATATCCAGCGCTTCAACGCGCCGCGATGGCGAATACATAAACTATATCTGCTTTGTTTCCTTCACGCTTCTCATCCCTTTTCCGCTTTTCGGATCCGTGTGCCTCTCTGACGGTTTTTGCGCTTAAAACTCATCGTTGCTCGCTAGCAAGAGGACTGCTATGAGCACCAAGCAGATATACTTGATGATGAACACTTCATTGAAGGCAATAGTTAAGTAACCAATTAGCGGCACATAGGCGAAGGTCTTGCCAATGATCATGTCCTCCTCCAACCACTGCCGCCCCCCCTTAAACAAGAAGTCGTCGTCATGCACGTTGTTGTCGCCCTTCGTCAAGTAAAATCTCTTCCCATCCTCGGCGCGCTGGTGAATGCGGTGAACGCGATGGACAATCGGGATGCTCCTCTCGCTTAAGGAGTACACGATGATGTCGCCAACTTCTGCAGGGTACTGCTTGACGCTATGCAGCAAAAGCACGTCGCCTCGGTAGTAACCGGGCTCCATGCTGCCGCTCAGCACCACCACAATAGGTGCATCACAGCTCGTGTATAAGGTAGTGGCACACCATGCTACAAGAATAATGCTCAAAAAGAAAGCGGTTGTCGTGACCACATGAATAACATCGCGACGGCGCAGAGAGAGAATGTTTTCGATGATGTCCTGCATATTGTTTTTGTTTCTAAGCGTACCTTGCGCGTGTGTGGTGAGGGTGGACTAAGCTGTGGAAGTGCACCATCAACAACAACCCCGAAAAATGTGTGTATGTGTGTGTGTGGTGAACACACAACGAGGACGAAAAAGACGGCGGGAAGGGACAGTAGCAATAAGAGTAGCCACGACGCAGCGCTTTCTTTAGCTCTTCTGGTGGTGGTGGAGGGATGCCGGCGCTTGGGGCACGCGCAAAAGCCGCCAAGAGGAAAGGAGGCTGCAACAAGCTCAGATACCTTGAACATGTATACAGAGGTTGCGTTGACGCTCAACCCCTTCCCCTGCCCCCTCAAGGTAGTCGCTGAAGTAGGGAGACTCTTCAGAGCAGGGGCTCCAGCCGTTTTAAAACGCCCAGCGTGCTTCACTGTTGGTAGTTGAGGACGGAGAGTTAGATGCATTTATCGGGGATACTTAGGGTTTTGGAAGTCACTGCGTTACTCGAACATCTTAAGGGTATTTAACTCAATAAGCAAGTGAAAAGCTGCTTTGACACGCCATTTGTGTGCACCTTCACAGGGGCTTTCATCACAGGCAACATGTTTAATACAATGGACACACATGCACCCACACCAATATCTACAAAGGCCCGGAAATTGAAGACGAGAACACGCACTGTTTCAATCGCTCGCTCACCTTCAACACAACCACTTGCCGTCTACGCCGTCACGCGACGTGAAAGATGCTGCGACTTCCATCTGTCAAGCCCAGCGTGCCGACCGCACCGCCGTCTTCCTCCTCCATGCGCAGCGCCGCCTGCTTTAGCAGCGACTTACTCTCCGTGTTGCCGACGCACATATACGCCAGATCTGCAAAGGACATGTCGGACTGTGTCGAGCCGCCGATACGCACACCCGCGCGGTAGGCAATGGGCGGTCGTGTCACCTTAGGCAGGAAGTGCTGACTTAAGACACGCAGAAAGTCGGTAAAGAGGAAATCCATGTCGCTGCTGAAGGTGGTGAACACGTGGACGTAGTGCTGGGCGACTTCGAAGAGGGCGGCGGTGGTGGCTGTCAGGGCCATTCGCTTCAGCTGCGCCGACACGGTCGGGATCATGTAGGAGGCCTTCGTATTAGCGGCTTTCTCTGCTTTCTGCCGCTTACGTGACGGTGCTGCAATGCGTTCTTCCTTCGAGTTCGGCTGCCTCCTCACTGCTGCGTTGCTCTCAGCACCCGCTTCCTCACACTTGAAGTTTTCGCTGTCACTCTCGTTCTCATCCGCCTGTTCTGCGTCGTCGCCTTCCGCAGCCGTCGCGGCGTCCACGTGCGCCGCCATCGCCGCCAGTCCACCCGCCAGCACGTTCAACACACATGGAGAATACCGTGCCGACTCCATGCCGCGCATGATGCAGGCAAACAACGCACACATCACTGGTGGCAGCATCGCTGGACGTGACCAGAGCTGCTGCTGTCGACTGCGCAGCCACGTTTTGGTGAGCAGCAGAATCAACTGGATTATCTCTGGTTCTTGTAACTCCACGACATCGGTGCTTTGTCTGTTGATCGCTGTTGTGGATGGCGGAGATGCCTTTTGAGTGCTGCCTTGAAGAAGAGAAAGTATCAGCAGCCACACGTTGTCTAACAATTCACCTGCTATCACGTTCGACCGACGCGAGGACTGGCTGCTCCGTGCTGGTGGCAGCATGCTGTGCTCAGACATTAGCTCTGAAGCGCTAGAACGGCTAGCAGAGAGGCTGCTAGAGGCTAATAAAGGGTGTGCGGCCACCGCAGAGCACAGCCGAATGCCCAGCAAACAAACCGACGGCCCACTAGCAACGCTGCTACTACTGCTGTCGTGCATCGCATTTGCCCGCTCACGAAGAGCAGAGGCTGCAGTTTCGAGTCGCGACTGGGGGTGAGTAAGCCAAACAAGCAGGCGTTGTGCGTGCGGTAGCAGCCTCCACGCTGGCAGGCGTGGACGAACACGGAACAGCTGAAGCAGAAGTTCCGCAGCGGCGATGACTGCACCGGAAGAGCCGACTGCGATCGACGCTCCTGCATTTGGATCTGGAATGACACGACGTAGCACCTCGTTGAGGTGATCAAAGAAAAACGGGGGCACGGTGTCTGGGGGTGACACCTGCAGCACCTTCGATCCGGCACGGAGTGCGACTGCATCCTCAGCTGCAGTTTTGCCACACGCTGCCAGGAGCGCCTGCACGCGGCCGTGTACGTGGAGCACATCTTCTGGTTTGGCTGTTTCAGTGGTGGAGGTTGTGAACAGCTTCCACAGCAGCCACCACGCAGCGAGAGCGACTTCACCACCTCGGCAGCTCAAATTATGCCAGTGATGAACGCTTCCAGCTTCCGTTGATGCTGCGTTGCCACTGGCTTTCAAACAAAAGAATTTAGAAAGCTGTTCACCGAGCTGGCGTGCGTGGTCTTCGTGATCCGTTTTATTAGTGCCGTCGCTGGATCGGCTGGCGGAGAAGCCGGACAGCACCTCTCGCAGGAATTTCATTGCCCCTCCGCAGGTATCCATTCCAGCTGCACGCTCATCGCTTACGCTGGCATCTGTGTTGGCGGATGGACCTGAGGGGTTCTGCTTGGACGCCTCGGCCGAACTCTCCAGCGCGCCGCCGTAACGGCTGCGCTTCCCGGCTCCATTGTTGTTGCCGGAGGTGGCAGTAGGAGGGCTGTGACGGCTCCCTTTGGACATCTGATGCTGCTTGTACTGGGCGCTTGCCAACAGCCGTGCAAAAAGCACGCAGAAGACCTCGCAGATGCTCGTCAAAGCTGAAATATCAGTGCTCGCAGCAGATGCTGCTCGTGCAGCATCAATCCTCATCATCATCGCCGCCACACAACTTGCGTATTGACAGAAGATGCCCTTCCAGCATCCCTCCACATCGTCCAGAGCGCCGTCCTCTGCCGCCGCTGCTGCTGCGTTGGTGCGCTGGGAAGCGATGTGCAGAAACAGGAGTCCATCTTCGCCAACGTGAAAAGACTCGAGAAACGCCATCAGCGCAGCCGCGTTGCTGCTGCTGTGTTCCTCCATCGCAGTGGGCGCGCGCTCGTGGAACGCGTTTGCGACGGTGCGTTGAAACTTGACGGCGGCGGTTTCACGAAGTGCCGTGAGGCTGCCATCCGTCACGCGCGTGCGCCACGCTGTCTGCGCAGTCGCAAGGCTGACTTGATAGAGAAACGCCAATGCGCTCATGCACATACCGGGCACCGCCGACATCCCTTTCGCAAGGCAGACAAGCGAGAAGAGTTGCTTGACGAAGCTGTCATTGAAAAGCCGGTCGCACAAGTCACGCAACTCCTCTTCGAACGAAAGGCTCTTGAAAAACGCCAGCCGCTCGGCAAGGGTATCCGCATCCGCTTCCGCGAGGGGGGCGGGTGCGGCGAGGTCGCTCAGAGTCGCTGCGGGTACTTTGATTGACTCTACGTACGTCGTAGACACCCCGCTGCGTGACAGCGTGGATTGCGTAGTGGCGACGGCTGTCCTGGACGCCGACTCCCGGATCTGTGTTAGGAACGTCTTTCGCATGACTTCTGCCGCCCGTGCCTCACTGCGCACTACGCACAGCACGAGACCCAGCAGTTGCTCTGCGAGCCGCGTGAAAGCAACAGTAGCAGCACCGTTGCTCTGACCGCACTTGCGCCACCCACGTTCCAGGTGTGAAATCGCACGAACGGTGTGTGTCAGCACTGAAGGCCAGTATGGGTTGTGGCCGACTGCCTCATACGCGCCGATCAGCGCCGCACCCAAGGCAGACCACTGCTGCGCGAGGCTGGCTTTGACAGAAGCCTCGGGTTTGGAAGAGGTGAGCAGGACTGCGTCACAGAGCGCCTCAGCAGAAAGGTTTACGTACACGTCAACAAGCGCGCGCAAAGCTGTGCCAGGTATGCAGCGCAGGCAGCAAGACATCCAGACGGTGCCGAGCAATGCAGTGCCTGCAGCAGAAGGGGCAACGGCGGCACACGACGAGGGGGACGAAGCTGGAACGCTCATCATGGAAGACCGCGCAAGCAGCGCCATCATCGCCGCACGTGCGTGCTTCTCCTTTCCAAGGGCAACCACACTCACCCAGTCCTCGCTGCTCATCTGATTCGCTAACAGCAAAGACGCGTAGTCCTCCGCATCTGACTGCAGGTGGTAATGGTGCTTGTCTGTGCAGTCTTTGCCCTGAATAAAGTTCCAAATGTATGCAACCATTTCACGCAGCTGCTGCGCAGGGCCTGCGGTGGTGCCGAGGGAAGCCGTTACTGAGCGGGCCAAAGAGAGCCGTTGCAGCACTAAAGAAGGTAGAAGCAGCGATGCGGACATGGCTGATGGCAACTTCATATCGTCCGATGGGCTCAACCCGAGGAACGGCTGGAGTTCTGTGATTGTCAAGGTGCCGATGAGCTGTCCAATGTCCGTGCCCAGCTGCCACAGCGTTTCGTCCAACATAACCAAGTATTCCAGGATTTGCTGACTTCCGAGGTCCTGCAGGCACAGCGCCGTCACGGCACGACATTGGCGTATGGTGCACGCGTGATGAATGATGATGAGGCGCTGCTGCTGTGAGTAATAGCCCGCGGAGGCTGCCTGCTGCTGGGCTGCCTCCACGCACTTCATGAACGAGGAGGTCAGCAGCAGCTCCAGCTGAGTGGTTTGCTCGAGTACAGCGCAGGCGGAGACGGGGGTCGGCACGATGCCCTCCAGCACCGACTCTATGACCTCCAAGGTCAGTAACGTGCGCTGAATGTGCGCTGACGCGTGCTTGAAGGAAGTGCTCGACTCACTTTCACGTACCTTCTCTTCGTCGTGCTTTGTTTCGCAGCCGTGTGCCTGCTCGTTGGCAGAGCCTTCCTCCAGTTCCGAGGCGATGTTGGTGAGATGCAGCAGGAGGCTCTCCGGGTCGAGCGACACACCTGCCGCTTCTGTCAGTGCGCGACGCACGGGGGAGAGGCGAAATACGCTTCGCAGCGCTTCCAGGTTTAGCAACTCCTCTGCGTCCGACTGGGCTGTGCCCACCTCACGCTTGTGCTGCTGTTGACTGCCCATCATCGTTGCTGCAGCCGCCGCCTCACCGCGTCCGAGGAGTGCATCTACGAAGTGCGGAAGCTCGTTGCTACGACCCAGGCGACGCGTGATGTCCTGCAGAAACGGTATCAGCACACTCGACCATGACGCGCTGTCCCCTTCGCTTGCCACGCTATGAGAAGCTGTGGCGTTGGCAGTGAGTGCGGCAAGACGCAGGATGGTGGCCAGATTCATATCCACCACCTGCGGTGCCACGGTTTCGTACGCGGTGAGGCATGTGGACAGAGCCTCTTCAATGTGCCGGCGGGTGATGGGGTCGTCAGAGGGCAACAAGTTAGCTCGACCCACCGCTGCAGACGCCGCCGCAGCGTTAGCGAAGAAGTCCACCTCCGTGCGATTCCCATCGACACTACGCATCGATGCGGCTTCTTCACTACATGCACCCGCGTGTCTGTCAACATCACTTTCACTGCTGCTGCCTGCCGCCGGTTGTCTCTTGCCTTGATCCTTTCCATTAGCATCTCTACGGCCTCGCTGTGCGTGCTGTTGCTGGTGCTGTTCCAGTGTCTGCGCGTCATGGTTCACGTCCAGCAGCGGTGCAACGGCTTTGGCGAAGAGCAGGCCGAGACACTCGTAGCCCATCCCTTTGTTGTAGCGGATATCTTGAGCCAGGCTGAAAAGCGGCTGCGGCAGCCCCGTTGCAGTGGCTGCTGTGACAGTCGACATCGTGTTGCTCTTGGCGGCAGATGTGTTTGCCAGGGATGCCTCCACAAAGGCAAACATGCGCGCGATGCAGCTCCAGGAGATGCTGCGCAGACCGTAGGCATCCAGAAGCTCCACTGGGTACGCTTCCATGAACCGGTGTAAGCCCAGCGTGAGCTGCTCTAACAAAATCAGCGGAAGGTTGGTATTGCCGTCTTCAGACTCGTGCAGCTGTCGCTCCCCAGACTCGAGAAGGTCACCGTCCCCACCGCCGGCGCCAGCTTTTCTTCCTGGGGTGCCACCGGCAACCGAGCCTGCCGTGGACGGACGCACCACTGAGAGAAAGGAGAGGTATGACGCTGCGGAGTGCTTTGAAAAGGTGGACAGGAGGGAAACGCGGGAGGCTAACGACGTAACGCTACCACCAACGCTGTTGGCTTCTGCATCGCTTGCCGCTTGAAGAGATACAAGTGACACTGCATCCGCATGTTCGGTGTTGTTGCTGTTAGACGCGTTTGTGCTGGCAGAGGCGTCGTCGCTCGATCGCGAGGAAACCGACGGGGAACGACTTCCATTCAGGCCTCCACTTTCGTGTCCACGCTCTGATTTACGTTGGCTGTCTTTCTTTGACCGAGACGTCTTCTCCAACCCGCGGCGCGCGCGGGACTGCTGCAGCAGGACAAGACGCCGCTGCTCCTGCGCGAAGGAGGCCCACGTCTCGTCTAGGCAGAAGCTCTCGAAGAAGAATGCTGTGCTCACGCACCACTGCGCCAGCACCAGAGCGGCCCGCGCGCGCGTGACGTCATCGGCACTGCTGCCGTTAGGTGCGACGCCCTCCGCTCCCAGAAGGGGCTCCACCAAGCCAGGATCCACAGGAGGGGTAGTTGTGAAGGTGTACAGCGCGTACTCAGAGGCCTGACGGATGTTGTGCTGCATGAGGCGAAGCTCGTCTTCGCGGAAGTACACCACGTAGCGGATCGCACGGCTACACGCGGTGCTCGATAGCAGCTTACTCAGCCAGTGCTGAACTTCTTCGCTGGCGCGGCAGATTGCCTCTGGGAACATGCACGAGCGCGAGGCGTCCATCGTCACTGCACTCAGTGCGCCGTGTAGCATGCCGAGGCGCTGGAAGAGGGAAAAGGCAGAGAAAAGGTTTGCCGCGGAGGCGCTGCTCCCCGAGGGAGAAGAAGCAGCGGCGTGTGCGCACGCACCTACGTAGTGGCGAAGGGCCATAAAAAGTGGCTCCTCCTGCTGCTGCGGGCCTGATGGTCGGTCAGATATCGCCTCCGGATGCTGAGCGCTGCTCAGCTGCTTGCTCTTCTGCTGTTGCTTGAACTTGTTCGCCACTTGTTTGAGTAAGGCGGCACATGGGCGCGTGCTGTACAGGTCAGCAACAGGGTAGCTCGCCTGCACACGACGCAGCATCTGGGCAACCGACGCCGTCAGCACCAAGCCCTGTGCCAACATCTGCCGATGAAGGAGGGCGTCATCCTTCTCCGACCTTTTTGAGTGGTGTGGGTGCGTGGCGAGAAGGACGAGCACAAGGTCCAACACGTTCGCCAACAGGTGCGCCACTGCCTTGGTAAAGTCGCTGGAAGACGCGCTAGTGCGCAGCGCACGCCCGCTACCGATTGCCAGGGCCATATCTTTGAGCGTCGTCAAGAGCTGAAGCGCCGCTGGGTAGCTATCTGAGAAAAGAGGGGTGTCGCGCTTTGCCTTTACGGTGATTGTTGTCACGTCCAACACGTGCTGCGTAGTGAGCGCTACGGCAAAGCTCATGGCGTAGACAAGAGCATCTGTGAAACGCGCAGGTGCTGCCATGAGCGCGCTGTCGTTTAACGAAAGATGCGAGCGATCGTCGCTGCGACTACCACCCCCACCTGGACTGCTGGCAACGTCGCTGCTGCCGCTGTGGCCGTGAACGGCCTGCACGGCCTCCTTCCACGTTTCTAGCAGCGTCAACGCATACACATTTGATCGCTTTGTGTCCTTGATCGAGGTGGCGACGAAGTCTTCGGTGCTGTGTCGCTTGAGGCCGAGGTAGCCGTACCGTTCGAGCTTCTGAATGGCTGCACACGAGATCATGCTGTGCGTACGCCGTTGATGTTCCTTGTGCGCAGCTCGTAAGCGAATGGGGTCACCTTGGCGCAGGCGATTCACTTAGATGTGGTGTGTGTGTGTGTGTGCGGTAGGGACGGAGTAAGGAGGAAAAGCCTTGTCGTTGCCCTAATTCCATAAGAATGCAGACTACTCCAGCAAAGCGCCGATCCGTCCACCAGTAGAAATCCAAAAGAAAGGCTTAGAAACAAAAATGAATTACAGGACTCTGTGGAGGGGGAGGGGGGGGGACGCTCTTCGGTGTTAAGTTAGAGTACCCGTTCGCGCCAGCTCTGCGGCAGAGGTGATCGATTTGAAATCGGCTTTCTAAGATTGCGGTGAAGGCGCACAACGGTCGCACGCGTAGAGATATCAGCAGGAAGGGAGCGAGAAAGGAAGTGTGGGAAGACAGCAGAGCATAGGAACGAAGATGGAGAAGAGGAGAAGAGCCCCCCCCCCCCCCC
>LJSK01000003.1:118064-140637 GCA_001299535.1 Leptomonas seymouri
CCCCCCCCCACACACACACAACAACAACAACAATGAACGTGCAATGACAACAGGCAGAAGAAACTGAGCGTAGCACTCTTCAAGAGGACGGAGTCCCTGTACTTCGTTGCCAACGCTGTTTCACTGCCGGATATGCTCGGATAGCATAAACCGAATGCCTGGGAAGCCAGTGCGGGTGCTGCTCGTTCTAGGTCGGGCTGGCAGAATAAGAATAGTAGGAACAATAAAAGCATGGGCATCCGCAACACGCGCTCAAATGTTTTGGAGGGCCCTCCTCACCCCCTCCTCCCAATACAGAACTCTTTGAGAACGAGTCGGGCACTGAGGCCAACGACCCCCCCCCTGCGTTAAAGCCAGTCGTTGCTTCTATCTGCTCTTTTCCTTCTCTGCTCCTTGCGCGTGCACGGGTGCCCAACGACACAACGTGCAGGACTTCACCGTGTATTTCGCCTGCAAAACGATGTCCACAGCTGCGACGTCGAAGGCACATATCTATAATATATATATATATATATACAAGCCAACAAGTCACCAACAAAATAAAGGACTACATCCGTTACAACAATAACGTAAGAGGCTTTTCATATCTCCTGCCCCACCCCCTCCCTCCCTCCCTCCCTCGTGTCCACCCTCAAGAAGAGCGCCGGAAAGGACTGCGTAGGGCGTGGAGTACCAACATCGAGGGAGGTGCATACATCCCCCCCTTTCTCCACACATACACACATGCACAACGAAACGACAAAGGCCAAATCAAACTAAAACAAAATCAACAGCAAACTGAAGCAAACGAATGATCTGCACATGTCAGAGAAGTAACAACTGATGGGCAAGGGACAACAGGATGAGCGAGCATCCCAACAGCGCCGGTGCGGCAACAGCACGCATGCTCGTGAAGTGGATGCACACTTCAGATTCGCTCCCGCAAGGCACAAGGGCATCGCACACAAGGACGATGACAACGACAAACGACACAGACACACATATAAAGAAGGAGACCGATTGCCGTGACATCACGGCAACATTTCACAGCCTCCAAAGCGTGTCGCACGCATGCCGCTCAAGGCGCGACGAAGGTCCATTGTACGCATGAAAGCCACGGGTAGACGCCGCTTGGCACGCCTGCAGAACGAACACATCCACAGCACACCGTCTTGTGAGTCTTGACAGAGCAGGGGAGGGATGTGGGCACGGAGTTGAAACAACTACTGACTCTCCCTGGTTTGCTTGCCCTTTCTATTCTTAGTTTTCATAAACCGGCGTATCCGCAACGGCGCGCTGCCGCATCACGGCCGCCGAATCGTACAGAAGCGCTCCCCCCTCTCCCGGCATCGGCAGGACACCCCCGTTGCGATTACCAGCGCCGAGCAAGCCACCCTGTTCCGCACCATCACGGTCAGACGAGGCCACCGGAGGATTGCTCTGCGCCATGCGACGCTCCAAGTAGTGATCGACGCTCTTCTTTAGCCGCTGCTCCGTCGTCTTGGTGAACGGGGCCGCAATGTTGTTTGACTGCACGGCAAGCGAGACCCCTTGACGCTCCGCTTCAGCGCGCATCGCACGGTCCAACAGTGTGCGGCCAATCTCGCGGCACTGATCGCTGCTGAGGATGGCCGGCTTGCCACCACGGCCGCGGCAGTACAGTGTCAGCTGCTCCATGATGCTGCGCTTTGCATTCGTGCGCCAGTCGGATGTGCCCCCTGCCGTTGCGTTCGCTGATCCGTTCATCGCCCTCTTCGCCACACTGCCGGTGCGACGGTGACGACGCGCGACGCTCGTTTTCTTCTCTCCGTTCATGCTGTCGTCGTTGGCTTCACTGTAAACAGACCCCACCGACGTGGCGCGAGAAGAAGCGGCCGACATCCCTTCGGAAGCAGAAGACAGGGCGCCGCTCATGCTGCTGCCACGCTGCTGCCGCTGTGGACGACGGCCTCGCGGCTCGCTGTCGAAGATGAAGGGGTAGGGGCTCGGCGCAGTGCAATGCGCACCAAACGAGGCCTGCGACATGTCGTCGTCGGTGCGCTGCGAGTCCTCCACGTGCGCTCCCGCCACGCCGCTGGGGGGTGCAGCACTGGCCGTGAGGTCGTCCAGAGAGGCCAATACGTTTTGCGACAGGCCCGTGACCGCAAAGTCCGTGTTGAGCGCCACCGTCTCTACCGTGACCGGCGTCTCGGTGTCGCAGCGAAGGGTGTGAAACTGAAAGAAGGCCTCGCGGCGCAGTGCAGAGCTCGACGCGGCGAGTCGCTGCTGCTGAAACCGCTGCTGCTGCGTCAGGGCGGGCGACGGCGAGGCAAAAGACGAGGACGGCATCGCGCTTCCAGCAAAGCTGTTTGGGTCGAGGAACGACGCCCCGTCACGAGCGGAAACGGCCATGCGGTCGTAGCGTTTCTCCGCGTGCTCCTTCATGCGACGCACCATCGTTGAGTGCGCCTGGCTGATGTACGACGTCGGCAGCACCTTCTGCGCCTCCGCCCCGACGTTCGCAAGTACCATCATATCACGCGCGCGGCGCCACTTCTCCATCGGCTTTGGTACCGCGTAGAAACCCGTCTTGCTCAACCCACGGAAGTTCGACTTCAACTCCTCATGTTGGCGACGCTGCTGGATGTAACGACGCATTACTTCGGCGCCATCTTCGCGGGGGACGGCATCCATGCTGCGTAAGTGGTCGACCAAGGTGACCACCGTCACGTCTTGGAACGTGCGGGTGCGACGCTGCACTGCACGCCGAGCTCTCACAGCGGTCATGCGGTCAAGTGCCATGGCCCTCGACGGCAGCCGCTTGGTCACCAAACGCCGCACCGCATGGGCCACGCTCAGCGGTGTCTCCAGCCTTGCGATCGCCTCACGCAGTGCGTCCACCTCGCTACTCACTGCAGTTGACGACTGGCGCTTACGGGCGGAGAGCGCTGCCTCAAGAAACGCCTTCTGTGAAGCCCTCTGGCGTAGCTCGTCGTCAAGCGCACAGACCACTTCGGCTTTCTGCAGCGTGAGCAGCAAACCCTCGTTGGCGGCTTCCTGTGCGAGTTGTTCGTACTCGTAGTGGATTTCCATTAAAAAAGGCTGTGCGTAGGGGTAGGAGCCGGAGAGGCCCGGAATGCTGTGCGCAGCATTCGTTGTGTTGAGAGCCGCTAAAGCTTGACCCATGCGATTGCCGGAGCGCAGGCTGCGGTGATGAGTGCGCTCGTGCCCGCGACTGCCGTGATCAGCGCCAGTTTCCCTGTAGCCATCGTCGTCGTCCTCATCTGAAAATAAATCCTCTTCCAGGGCTGCCCAGGAGCCTTCAGCGTGCGGCTTCTTACTCTTTCGGTGGCGGCGCCTGTCTTCCTTTCTCTCTTCGTCCTCCTCGTCGTCTGCGCTTTTCTCCGTCTTCACCTTGTTGTGGTTGCTGTACTTCTTCTCGATCGCCATCGCCGCCAGCAGTTCATCGTCCTCATCGTCAATGTCTTCGCTGGTGTCGCCGTGGCGAATCGTCGGGGCTGAGGTGATGTCTTCGCGCTTGCGCTTCATCTCCGCCTTGGCCGCCTTCTTCGCCTCCTTCGCCTTTCGCTTCGCCTCTTTGCGCAGCTTCTTCTCCTCGTGATGGCGACGGCGCTCGTCGGCTGCGGCGGCAGCCTCGTCCTCGCCGTCTATCGCAAGCAAGTGCAGATCCGAGACGATCGTCCCGCCGTGATCATCGTCGTAGTCCTCGTTGTACAGACCTGGACCGCCCTCTGCGCTGGCGGCTTGACCACTGCCACCCTGGAAGCCTTCCAGAATTTGCTGTGCGATGGCCACGCCCACTGCAGCAGCAGGATTCGACATTTTCGAGGTGTCACGTGGGCTATAGTCGCTGACGTGTGCATCTGGCACCACCGCGTTGGTGTCCAGCCCAAGGAGGTAGACGACAGTGTGTCCGGATGGGAGCTCCGTGTCGGCGAGCTCCTCGGCAGGGAAGACTAAGGCAGGCTGGTAGGCGCCCTCGTAGAGGGCCCACCGCAGCTTGGACGTGTCGGCCATGTGGACCTTTGCTGTTCGTTCTCACTCTTTTGAAGGGGTCTTAGCAGCTCCAGAGGGAGAGAAGTACAAGCAACGCAGCTGTAGTACCGAGCAGACGACAGACACCAACGCGTAGCCGCTTAGGGCAGCTGCACGCGCTCACACTTCTTTATATAGTTACTTCTTGGTTTAGTTACGGAATGTTACAGGAGGGGCTTTTAACGATTCTACATACACTGAAACGTAGGCACACACACACACACACACACACACACACGCACATGCACACAGGCACGTCAACTATACTGTAGTGAACTGTGAAGGGTCGTTTTGTGTGAGTGGCCGACCACAGGACGAGGTAGCGGGTCAGTGTATTGAGTTGAGCGTGGCGATGAACAAGGAAAGGAAGAGAGTGTGGCCGCATCAAAGGTGTAACGTCATATTTGAATGACGCAGTATCGATAAGATTGATGCTTTGCTAGATGAAAGAGAGGCATTTCCCTCAGGTCAGTGCAACTGCGCATATCCCTTACCCTTTGGATTCGTTTCGCCCAGCTTCACCACACGCCTGCACGGCGTGCGGCCGCTCTCTGGCTTTCTTCATTGCCCCCCTCCCCCCCCCTACGCTGCTGCCCCCCCCCCCTTTGCCTTTTTTGCCTTTCGCCCATCCTTTTCGCTTTATCACAACTTCAAGCACCCGCTTCTCGCTCCAACCCTCGTATGCAGACGGGCACGCATGCAGCCGCCTTGAGACATCTTCTATTCAATCAGACGGCACGAGTGTCACCACAATAACATCCATCAACTGTGAAGCCGAGATAAATCCTTAAAAAGAAAAGAAACCGCCATCACCTACGTCTACGGCCACCGCCACGACTACCGCCACCGCCACCGCCGCCACCACGCCGACGCGGGGAGCGTAGCCTGCGGTGGCTGCGACGCCTGTATTTGTCATCATCATCGCTGTACGAGTCGTCGTCGCTGTCGCTGTCACTGTGCCGGCGTCGCCGATGACGACCGCTGCTGCTTTGTCGCTCCTTCTTGCTGCGTCCACCACCACCCCTGTCTGAGCGGCTTCGCGCAGCGGGGGAAGACGACGCAGCTGTCGCCGCATTGCGCTCTCGCTCGCGAGTCACTGTGGCGGTGTTGTGGTTGCTGTTGTCCTTCTTGCTCCCTTCGTCTGTGGCTGCTGCAGCCGCCGCCGCCGCTGCCGCTGCTACGTTGTCTGCCAACGCCTTCTCCACGTCACCGTAGTGAATCGGCACAGTTTTGATCACCGCCGCGTCAATTGCCGGGCTGCGCGTGCGCTGATCCTCCATCCACTTCTCTACTTCAGTCCTCTCCACGTTTGCTGCACGAGCGATCACGTCGTAGTTTATCTTCCGTTGCCGCACAAAGGCCTGTGGAGAGATGAAGTAGTGCTTCCGTGTAGAGGGGTGAATGAACAGCGGTGGCTGAGTTGGCCCGTGATGCGGACCCGAAAAGCCATACTGTCCACGAGCAGAGTTGTAGTACACCGACCAGCTTGGGAAGAGAGCCGGGTAGGGGGCGCCGACAGCGGGATAGGAGCTGGGAATGATCTTCCGCAGCTGCTCCTGCTGCTCATCTGGTGTCAACGCTTTCAAGTAGCCTGTTTGCCCCTCACGGCCGCGCTTCCCACTACTTCCTGCCGGTGCCGACTTGTGGCTGCCACTGGATCCATAGCAAAGGCCCAGCAATTTGATGGTTGCGACATCCAAAAAGACGTTGCGGTGACGCTGATCCGCTAGCCACGCTTCCACGTCCGCTTGCGTGAGCTCAGCGGGTGGGGGTAGATTAGAGACGAGGGCTTCCTCGCGGTGGAGCGCGTTGGCCTTGTCGCAAACCTGCATTGCCGTCACATCTGCTGTCGCACCGGGCTCCTGCAGGAACGATTGTGGCGTCACAAGGTACTCTTTGCCGTCCACTGGATGCTTGTAGGTGGGTGCAGACGCTGTGGTCGCTGGCGACGGAGACGGCGTTGCGGACAACGGCGTGTCCCCTGATCCATCTGCCGTACTGACAATAGTAGTTGGGGCGCCGGTGCTGTTGTCGGAAGTCTTCGAAAAGCAGTACCGCCCACAGCTGCGGCTCAGGCTATAGGTCCAGCCCTCCGGTAGAGTGTTCTCAAAAGGTGTGTCCGTGGCAGGATAGGACCGCATCACCTCCGTCCACTCCACGCGCCATTGCTGCGCCGCGGTGCTGATCGCACGTCGGGCGTTCCCTTTCTGCGAGAGTACACCGCCACCGCCACCACCAATATTGCTGTTGTTACTACCTGTCCACTGTCCAGGAGCGGATGCCCACATTGGCTGCTGCGGCTGCGCCCAGCTGTCACCTCCGCTTTGGGGGTTGCCGAGCTCTCCATTACGGCCCCACCGCGGGCTTATGTTGCTGTTGTTGCGGCGCGACGGTGATTGGTAGTAGAAGGTGCTGGGCACCTTCGCCGCAGCTGCGTTGCGCTTTTGCTGCTGGTTGGTGTTGATGTACCATTCACGGTAGGTTGCGCCTTGCAGCGCCGCCGCCGCAGGCGGCTCGGCGGAGCTGAGTCGAGCCAAAACTGGCTCAAAGCGTGTGATTGGGCCGCTGACATCCAAGTACGCATCCCGCAGCGCTGTATAGGCTTCCCTTGTCTGGAGCGACTTCAGGGCCGCCTCCAACAGCTGCTTTGCCTCCCCTTCCCCAACAGCTGGTGGGGTGCTGCCCGCATCGTGCCTCTGCTCCTGTGTCTGCTGAATCTCTACGAGGTGTAGGAAGGAGCCGCAGAATGCGGCGGCCTCACGACTCAGCGCTGGCGCCGTTTGCGAGCGCGACAGGACGGTTAAACAGTAGTAGAAGTGGTCGCGGCGGGCACATACACTCGGCCCGGCATCATCGTGGGGCGCACTGCGCGTGAAGATGCGCTTGGCTAGCGCCGTGGCGTTGCATGAGTCCGCAGCAATGTAGAGGCGAAGCAGTGACCGGTAGAGCGCCCCGTCAAGCCCCCAGAGCTGCGGCAGCACGCCCTCGCTGGTCGCGGTGCATGCTTCAGGAGGAGATGGCGTTGTGGGCGAAGAGAGCTCAAGACTGTTGACGAAGGCATTTACGTAGTCTTGATCCTTGCTACAGGTGTGGCAGGCTTCCCGTTGATCCGGCGACATACTAGCGAGCACCACATCCATGGTGTTACCCAGCAGTGAAACGAGCTGCTTCACCTCACTGACGTTCGTGTTTTTGACGGCTGTGGGAGGCGTAGACCGTTCTTCCACGCTGTCAGACCGTGCCGCCGTCTCTCCAGTCTTCGCCTTCACGTCCACAAAATCCTTCAACCACAACATCAGCGGGCACCAGTGGGCCAGCAGCTCGCGGACAAGCGGCGCATCTGGGCGTTGGTCACGACGCAGTGCGGTCGCCAGCACCACGCGCACCACGTGCTCCTCCATCAAAAAGGCGGGCGCGTAGGGCAAAAAACGGCGGGCAAATGCCCGTGGGTAGTGGAAGGCCAAAAGCATAGCCAGGTCTACGCCCGCGGGGATGCGCAACAGGTAGGGCAGCAGCGCAGGAAGTTGGTACTCGATCTCGGCCTCTTCCTCTTCCGGCTCTTGATTTTCATCTGCCGGAGCCTTCGGCTCATCCTCTGCATCCGCGGAGTTCCTTGAGAGGACGGGCTCCGCTGTACCTCCGTCTGCGCGCTGCGGCACCCACGCAGACGCCCACACCTTCTCTTCCGTCTCCGCGGTGGCGCCGATTAACAACGCGCGCGCAACTCGTGCGCGGTACACCGCCACGTCGTTCGCCTGCTCCACCGTTGTTGTCGTTGTCTTGTGCAGAAGGCGTCCGATCAAGCTCACGTTGCGATGCAAAAACTGGAAGAGCTCCTCCATTTCGGTGGTGGGAGCTGGGGTATCCCTCGCGGCAGACTCAACGGAAACGTGCGGAAGCACAGAGCCCCACGTGGTTGCCCCGCTTTCGGCGTCTACGGCCTCCCTCTCCACCAGCTCCGCCTCTCCATCAAGAGGGAATGGTTGGGCAGTCATGGACGTCGCCACCGCCCATGAAGCGGGAAAGGCAGCCTGAATGCGTTCTTCTAGATCTTCCGTGATTTGCGCTGCTTCACACACGTGTGGTGGGGGCGGCATGTATGGCATCTGCTGCTGTTGCTGCGGAAAGCCCCCCTGGCTCCAGTCCTGTGGGTAGCCGTAGGGCTCTGCGTCCCCTCCGTATCCATAGTCGCCGCTGCTGTAGTTACCACCGTTCATGGCCATCATCGCCGAGTCCTGCATATTCCACTCCTGCTGCTGTGGCGGGTAGCCGACGCCGCCCATATTGTTGTCCGCCTGGAAGAACGGCGTGTCCAAGGAAGGGTCGTAGTCCCCCAGAATACCAGCACCACCACCGCCGCTGCCTCCACCGCTGTTGTTGACTTCGTTGTCCGCATCACCCTCCGCAGGTGCTGGACTCGCCAAAAAGAAGTTACTGTTGTCGCTGGTGCCATGCTGTGGTGGCTGACTGTAGGCATTCCCCCACGCATCGCGCCCGTCGCTTTGCCTCCAGTCGCTGACGTTGCTGCCTCCCCCGCTGTGTGGGCCCGCTAAAGCTTCATCCATCGACCACGAAAGCAGCCCTTCTCTTTCGTACGGGGAGGCAAATGCAGATGAGGAAGAGTGCTGCGGCGGTTGTTGTTGCTTCCCGCCTGTCATGGGAGAGCCGTGCACGCCGTGAAGCGCCGTTCCCCTCGATGCGTCAGCAGGGTTGCTTGGAAAGCCACTTTGCTCCTGCTTGCCTTGAGGAAGGGGCGCGTCTTCCGCTTCGTCTTCTGACTCTTCCACCAAAGGCGGGTAGTCCGTTGGAGGTGGCGGCGGCGCTAATTCGGCCCCCAACTCTGCAAAAGGCGTCGACCTGCCAGGGTTGGGGTACGCGCCGTAAATGCCTTGATGGGCCGGTGCCTGAGGGGGGAAGGACTGGGGATAATACGGTGGCTGCAGCTGAGGAGGAGGAGGAGGAGGGGGAGGAAGAGGAGGAACGAACTCCCCGTCTGGTGCACCAGGAAACGGCGGGTAACCGCCTTGCCCTGCGTCGTTGCCCGTGTTGTGGTACGGGCCACCATGAAAACCTTCACCGTATCCACTGCTGCTCATCGGCAGTTGTGGTGGCACCTGCGGCTGCTGACGTGGGTCCACCCAGCCGTACCCGCCACCCATACCAAATTGGGGAGTGTCCATCGGTGGCGGCGGCGGCGGTGGTGGCGGCGGCGGTGGCAGCGGTGGGGGAAGAACACCCTCACCAGCGGCGTCTTTGCCGCGCCGGCCACGTCCTGCCGCATCACCCTTCTTGGGGGGCTCAACAGCCACTGCGTTGTACTGCTTCAGCAGTGCGTCGATGTCTGTAATGCCGTCCTCGTCATCCGCGAGGGCAGTGGCCGCTGCACTCACCGTCGACGCTGGCTTCTCAAATGAAGTCTCCACCGTAAAAGCGTCTGCTGCTCCGTCCATCTTCTTGGTGAAGGCACCGGAAGAGGCGGTCTTATGCGCATTTCTGGTGAGGCCGCTGAAGATGTCGATTTCATCTGCCGCCGCTGTCACCCACGCCGGCGGTGGGCCTTCACCGCCGGCCACTACCTCATCATCGGCATCACTGTCGTCCTCATCGTCCACGCCCGCCCTCCCCGCCCCGTCCGCCATGCCTTCCCGCTCCTGGAACCCCTTTCGCATCAGCTCAGCCTTCTTTTTCTCTTCCAACTCCCGCTTTTGCACAAAGTACGGGACGCCCTTCTGTAGGAACTCATGCTTGCAGTTAGCCTGCGTGACGAGGACACCGTAGCGGCGAAAGAGATCCGCTTGGAACTTGTAGGAGCAGAAGTAGTTCCACAAGAAGGCGTACACCGTTTCAGGGCGTTTTACCGGCACGTAGAACACACCTGGCTCGTAGCCTTCAATCACGTTGATATCCACCGTCTTGGTGAGTCGCATCGGTTCCAGTAGAAAGAGGACGTCCTCAGTGGAGATCCCCTTGCCGTCGTGCAGTGTGCGACGGTAGTCTACCACCTGAAAGGTGGCATTAGGGGGGTGCTCGAAGATGATCATGCCGTAGTGCGCGCGCAGCCCTGCCGCCTGCAGCTCAGTCAGTATCCGCCCCGCCAGCCGCGAGTCCCGGCCGAAGGTCACCACCATCTGCGATAGCTCCTTCTCCCTTTTCACAAAGCGCAGCGTCGTAACGGCGGTGGAGGCGCTCTGATACTGCAGGAGGTCGAAGAGGTACTGCACCATCTGTGCCGCATACTCGGACGGCGTGGTGCCCTCCGGCAGCGTGCCCTCTAGCGCAATCACCACCGTAGAGGACGGGCGGACGGGCTCCCTATCCTGAATCCGCTCCCGGCGCTGAGGATAGAGTTGCAGCTCGGCCACATTGGCAGGCAGGTCAAAACGAATCTCGCGCCAGTGCTTAGGTGGCACGAGCTGCACAAGCCCAATCAGCTTGCGATAGTACGCGAAGACGGTGTGTGCGTCCGCGTCGTCAGGCGGGACCGGAATATCATCGTACATCTTCTGTTGCTGCAGACGACGGTTGTGGGCCTCGGCGCGGTCAGCGCCACCATGGTAGTCGGTAAAGAACGGCGCCTCACCCATATCCGCCTCTTCTTCTCCGTGTCCCCCGGCTCCGTGCTGCTGCTGTTCTTGCAGCTGTGGTGGTGGCTGGTCACTGTGCCCGGGATACGACGTCATGTCTACCCCACTCGGATCTTGCTGTTGTGCCGACGCATAGTAGTCATTGCTGTAGTTCTCACGGTACTCCTGCTTCTGTTCGTGTTGCTGGGGAGGCGGTGCATAGTGAGCGGCAGCAGCACTAGCACTTTCGGGAGCCGCATGTTGGTCTCCTTTGGGCCCTTGCATGCTCCCATAGGCGTCCGCGCTTACCTGGGCATAGCTCTGGTCACCATGATCGCCGCTGTCTACCGGCATGGCTAGAGCTTCAGAAGTGGCACCGTGATCGTGTGCGCTTCCTTCTATTGAAGGATCCGCACCGATCTCGAGACCAGACACCGTTGTCGTGCCTCCGCGCTTCTGGAAGCTGTACATGATTCTTTTGGTAGCCACTTAACGTGATTTCAACTTACTGTTGATCGTTTAGATATATGTACTCGTGTGTGCGATGATATCGTGCCTACTCCTTAACCCTAGCATGCGTGAATCTGCTCCACGCTGCAACGACTTCCAGCGCAATGACAGGGGCTCCTCTCTCTCTTTGAACAATTTGTATTTATGGGCGAGCTGCTTCACTACGCGACGGCGCTCGCTCTCTTTTATGCTAACACTTCCGTTGGCTGTGGCCACACCACCTCGTCGCGCGCGATGGTCGTGCCGTTTTCCAAGGGGGCTAATTTGAAAACAGACAAATAAACAAAAGCCCAAACACCCTTTCGAATAACACAGCGGGGGTGTGCACACCTCACCCTTACCCAATATATATGTATGTATGTGTATGCTGGTTATGGAGCAGTGCGGCACACGCATTCAAGGCGGGAGGGGAGTAGAAGAGCAGAGACAGTGTCACGTGGCAAAACGCAAATCATTAAATTAAAATATAAGGAGAGACAAACGAAACGCAAAGCCGCACATCACGCGGTGCTTTCTTGGGTGGCCGGCGGCTCCGCTCCCCAGGGAGTGAAGGGGAAACAAAGCAAGCAACGGGGGGGAGAGGGGCATGGCACGACCACTAAGAAGGGGCTCCAACCCCCCTTTCCCATCGCACCCCCTTAGGCTTTCTATAAGCCATCGGGAAAGCTGCGCCGGTGTACAACAGGAAGCCGCTTCACGGGACAAGTAAGAGTTAAAAAAAAAGAGAGAAAAGAGGGTCGTGTAGGGCAGGATACTCACCCGCCCATGCACCTACCCACACGCACGCCTCGAGTCATGGTGCCGACTGGCCAAGCACCGCTGCCACAAGCCGTCTTTGTGTTGAGCCTCGTCTTTTATATCTATGTAGTAACGCATACTCTTCTCAGAGAGAGAGAGAGAGAAAGAGAACAGAGAACAGAGAACACATCTAATTCAGCACGTACCCACCCAACCGTTTCAACACCCACACGTACGGACACACACACACACACACATACATACAGTAACTGAATCTCAGAACGACGCAACAGCTGCATGATGTGTCGTAGGCATCCCCGAGGCAGGCAGAAGACCCCGCGAACAGGAAGAAGAAAAGGAGAATCTCTAAGATCAATTTATTCCGCGTGCCTCACCGTTACAGTCCGCTCGGCATAGCTGTTCTCAGCAGCCTTTACGCTGTTGCACTGCATGTGTCTTCGAATGAGACGAGAGAGAGGGAGAGGGAGAGGGTGGGGTGGGGGTGGGATCAACAACACACGTGCAGACGCCTCTATAAAGGTTCAAGCGGAAGGCAGCTGCGCGTTGGTAGCTTCCCCCACGAAAACATCAAAGCATAGCACACCAGAGCAAATCACCAAGAAGAATACCAGGGAAAACAAAAACGGAGAAGACAAAGATATGAAGCGAGAAAGCGCTGGCACCGCAATGCAGCGGACGCAACTCCCAGGTGGAAGGAGACCAACACGCACATGCATGCAGCATTCAAGACAGAGAATCGCTAGACGCCCACGTAGCCCTGATCCTGCTCGCTGCGTTACATCGTAGCGCGCAGCTCCGCTCGAGGAACCCCCAAAAAGAAAAGAAGTAGCGCGCCAAATACGTACAGATACACTTGCTGCGACTTGCTGGGGCACCTGCCAGTGGGCAGCAAACAACGAAAAGAAAGCAAGGGTTTAAAAATTTAACTGCGATGCGGAGAGTGAGAGATGATGGGGGAGGGGGGAATCACCAGCAGCAATAACCGGAAGCACCACAACGAAAAGCAGCCCCCCTCCCCTTCCTTAGACACACAAGTACACACAAGCCCCACGTTGCCTATGTCGTCATTCTTTCTTCACAAAGCCGTCAGACGTGCACCGGTGGCGAGAGGGGAGAAGTGCGAGCACAGCGTCCACATCAATGCCTCGGATTTGGAGATGAAAGACGAGCCGTCCTCCATCAGGTGCACCGCGCCGCACATCGACTCGCCCGTCAGAGCCGACATGATCTGCCGACCCTCACTCGTCAAGGCCGGCAGGGTGCTTCCCACGGTGGAGCACTCCACTTCCTTTGAGTGCGGGGAATAGGTGCCCAGAGCACTCTGTGTGCTGCTCAACAAGGTGTTCAGCGAGGCATTGTTAGCCCCACCGGCGAGGTCACGCGCCTTCGCAAACGCGTGGTTGAGCAGCTTCGGAAAGCGATAGACCTTCACCGTCATGAGGGCGGCCACGAGAAACGTCAATGCCAGGAAGTACTTGTGCTCCGGCGACATGAAAGACACGGTGGACGTTGAAGGGCTCGAGTTGCTATTTTTCGTTGGTGTCTCTAGCGGCACCGAGACGTACGCTGACACGTTGTACGCCTGTCGTAAATAGAAGGGCGTGTTCGCGCCATCCGCGTCCTGCAGCACGACGTTCAGCAGGCTCTCCATAAAACCGGATATACTCTGGAGAATTGCGCTGTCTGTCACCGGACCGGAGGATGGGTCTGCGGCCAGCACCATTGCAGCCAGCTGGTTCTGCGATGCAAGCCCGTCATTGGCGTGACGCTGCTGAATTTCACGTGGGTCGAGCGGCAGCTGCAGCTTGCTGCACTCACTCCGCACCTGGTCGTAAAACACCTTTAGCCGATCACTGACGCCGTGGAACGTGGTTAGGTTCCCCGAGGTGAGGGACTGCGTCGGCATCTTGCCTGCCAGCTGCTTCCCCTGCGCGGTCTGGAACAGCGCGAGTACCGTGGCAAGGCTGTCGTACGGGTTCGACTGGCGCGTCGCGCAGAGCAGTGCTGTCTCCCATTTATGTTGCCTGACGCTCTGTAGCATGGAAAGGCGGAAGGCGTTATCGATGCTGGCCTGCTCGCGCAGCGGCACGGTGTGAACCAGCAAGTGGTCTAGCATGACGTCCCCGCAGTATTGCAGCGTGCGTACGGCCTCATCGTTGTGGCCGTAGGCGAGCATCACGGCAGCGAAGAGCTGCGGGTTGGCGTAGCGCTTCAACACGGCTGAGCGCTGGCGCTGCAGTTGCTGCGCAATAGGCGACACGCTGTTCTGGTCGATCGTCGTGTGATGCGGTGGTTCGCCAAATTGCTGTTGTTGCTGCTTCATAGCCGCGTCCTCGCTGATCTGCGGGCAGGTCTGGCACACAACGGTTGCTGCATCGTAGCTGCGCAGCGATAGCCGGGTCAGCAGCTGAGCTGCCTTGCTGCTCTGCTCGCCGATAATGTAGTACGTTACCGCGCGGGCATCTCCGGCGGCTTCCATGGCCTCTGCAGCTTTTTGAGTGACACTTCGCCAGAACGCACGCGAGATCGCCGGTGCCACGGCAATCGCGCGGTCCCACTCCCCTGCTTCCATCAGCGCGTTGCAGTACGCCTCCAGCTGGCCGGCCCTCAACAGCTCCTCGGCTGCATCCAGCAGACGCTGCTTCTTGTAGGCGGCACCAGCAGCACTCACTGTCTTGCCGTGCGCGCGGTCTTTTATGTAGGCGGCACGTGCACGGGCCACATCCGCCAGCGTAGCCGCCGGTATCACAAGGCCGACGTTCGACGGCTTGCCCTCGTTCATCATGCTCGTGCACCGCGCTGGGTCTACCGCGTACAGCGCCATCTGCGCCACCTCCGCCGCTCCGTTAGGAAACTCAAAAAAGTTTACTAGCGCTTGCAGGCGTTCGGCCGGCTTCCGCGCGCCTTCGTTGAGCTCCTTCACCAACCGCTGCACCGCCGGGCCGGCCACCCGCGAGACCGTCACGTTGGACGTCGCAACGCCCATCAACGAGGACGGATCTGCTACAATACAGCTCTCCAGCGTGCCAAGAGCAGCTTCGAGGTACACTTGCCGCAGCAGTGCCACATTCCACGCCACCAGCGTGCTGTCACGCGCCGCGGAGAGAAATACCAGCGGGCGGTCAACATGGCTGGTCAGAGACACAACATCGGAGTTGTGGCCCCGCACAGTCGTGATGGCGACACCGTTGCGAACGTCCCACAGCCGGACGGACGCATCGACAGACCCGCTCAAGGCGAGGTAGGGGGCCAGGCTGCACCAGGCTACGGTGCGCACGCGGTCCGAGTGCCCCTTCAGCGCTCGCGACGACACTGAAATCGTGTGCGCGTCGTTGGTGGACAGGTCCCACACACGCAGCGTGCCGTCGTAGCTGCCGGAGAGTAGGTAATGTGGCGCGGTGGGGTTGTAGGCGACATCGCAGACGGCGTCCGTGTGGCCGGAAAGCACAAGCGACGGCCGCTCGCTGCTGCTGCTGAGGCTGTAGATGTAGATGCGCTTGTCGTGGCACGCAACGGCGATACTCTTGCTTTTCGTGGGCTCTATGTCGACTCCGTAGAGCGCACCGCGTGTGGAGGCGTAGCGACGAACCACCTTACCGTCCTTGGAGGAAAGAATCGCTAGCCCCGTGCGTGAGGTTGCCGTGATCATGCTCGAGTCGCCGGCGGCCCAGCAGACACGATATACGAGGTCAGAAAACACGGGCGTGCGCCACGACTCGCGGTAGGTAGACGTGGAGTACATCACGACTTCACCACTTCCGAGAGAGGCGACGATGTGCTTGCCGTTGGGCGACCAGTCCACCGAGTGCACCATCACAGGACCTGCTTCGATCACGTATTGCTGTGCCAGTGTGCGCAGATTCCACACCCGAATTGTTCCATCCGCGCCACTCGTCGCTGCCTGATCGCGGTCGTGCTTGGACAGCTTGCAGCTCAGCGTGACATCGGTGTGCCCGGTGACCACGTCGCAGTCTAGTCGTTGCTGCGAGACGTCGTAGACTTTCACGGCGCCGCTCGTCAGCCCGACGACCACGCGGTGCTGATCAATGCAAGCGACGCTCCGTATACCGATCTGGCTCTCCGCCTCCCTCTGCTGCTGCTGCTGCTGCTGCTGTGACAGTGGCTGTGAAGGCAGCACCATCAAACTCACCGAGCCGACCGACGACTTGCTCGTCACGCTCCACTTGCGTAAGACGGGGCTGTCAGAGCTGGCGGTGTAGAAAGCACCCGGCTCATTCGGAATCCACGCGATTGAGCTGACGTGCTTCTCTGGCAGCTTCGCAAACTCGAAGAGTTGCACAATACTCTGTCCATTCACGTCGCATAGCGCCAGGGCGCCGTCTTGTGAGCCCACGGCAAGGTACTGCGCCGACGTAGGGTCGAACGCCACGGCCGTCACGGGGAGCGGGCTCACATCGAGCATTACGTTCTTCTCTTTGTCCTTCTCGCTCTCCTTTGGTGGGAAGGGGCAGAGAGAGGCCATGGGACGCAGGCCCGTGCTCGCATTCAGGTTCAGCAGGCACAGGGTGCCGTCGGAGGTGCCACAGGCCACCGTGTCGGGACGGGCAGCTGCTGCGGTGAGGCACTCCACCGACTCCACTGCTGCCCCAGTTCTTGCGTTATTGCCTACGCTTGGCGTCGTACCGCTGACGTTGTAACTGGCGGAAAGCGGTGATACCGGGCCCTGCGAAGTCAGGCGGTGCTGCGAGGGCGGGATGACTGTGCTGTTCGGCTCGGCGTGTTCGATGCTGGTATTCAGCGAAATCAGCCGTCCAGTATTCGTTCCGCAGAGGATGTGATGCTTCCCGGCAAGGCACATCGTAGACGGGTTTCCATCGCGCTTGAAAGCGTTGGCGAGGGAGGTGGAGCCGATCTTTTCGGCTGTAAGCGTCTCTGCATCGTTCAGGCGCCACATCAGCACCTGCTTGTTCTGCGGTGTCAGGCACGCCACGTATTCCTCATTGTAGGCGAAGGCACCGATCGAGGCATTAGCCCCGTGACCGAAGAGACTCTTCAGTGGGTAGTCAGCGATGCTGATGGTTTCTGTGGGTTGCTGCTGCGCCGGGTCGTTGCTGGCACCGGTTGGGATTGTTACGTTTGCGTTGCTCACACGGTGAAGCGCGATAGACTGCACGGAGGCGAACGCGAAGGAGTCGGGCTTGGCACTGACGCACTGCCGGCACTGCGCAGTGCAGCCAGGAGAGATGTACGCAACTGGATTCAACGCCATGGCAACGCTTTGTGATATTTCTCTTGGGTGTTTATATATATGCTTAACGTTCTACAGCGAAAGCTCTGTAGTCTACAATTCAGTGGGAGTCACCTTCAGCGGCAAAGGGGAAACACAGGAGGGGAAGGGGTTCTTTCCCTAAGTTCAAAGCAAGATGGGATCAAGCCGCCTCGGATTCCCCAATGTCGAAGGGTGGTGTTACAAAAGAAAAAAGTAAAAGAACGAGAGAGAGAGAGAGAGGGGCGCCTCGGCGCACGTTGCTCTCACGTCCCTGTTACACGCGCGGCTTGCCTCCTCCACGCTGCAGAAACGCCAAAAGGAATAACGGAAGAAATCAATGTAATCGTACACGGTCTCTATTATACGTCTCTGTATGTTTTGCTGAGCTGAATTGATGTTGGGTCTGCTTTCGTTTCCTCAGAATGCTCAACGGTACGTCTCTCTCTACAGTAAGCAGCGGAGAGAGGGTGCACCTACAAAGCTTTGTTCTCTAATTGAAAGAAAGAAAGCATGAATGAATGAACGAGTGAATGAAAACAGAAGGCGAAGGACAGCCTGTGCGTGCGTGGTGTTCGAGCTTCGTCCTCTGCAAGAAGAAGGAAAAGTATCAACAGCACGCGGCAAGGTACTACCAAGGAAAATGGAGTGGAAGCAATACAGCGGGGGGCGGGCAATATACGCTAGCTTACTGGTTTCGACTGCGCACGGGCGCGTGAGTATGAGTGAGTGTGAGCAAGGAAGTGCAAGTGGATGTATATACTGGGGTACGTAACGCTCGCGAGTGGGAGCCGATCGTGTGGACAAGGACGCCTTTTCGAAGCTATGCGTTAGGCTTGCGCAATCTGCGTGCAACTGAAGAGCAGCAGAAAACTACGCGGTGATACCGCGTGCGTGTTTGGATTCGGAGATTATGAGTTGAGACGCGAAGAAGTAAAACGAAAATGGGGGGAGGGGGCAGATGGACGATGGTGCTCTAGAGCGCGCAAAGACAAGAGCGACTAGCATTGCGGCTGCTGCATGTCGTCCTTCCCTCGTCATCACCCCCAACAATGAAAGCTGCTGGAGGTAACACAAGGGGATGTATAGCACAGGGCAAGGATCGTTGAAGCTCGGGGGGTGGGGTGGGGGGTTGAATTACGGAGGCGTAGGGTCACCTTTCCCCTTTCCTTCGTATCAATAACCCCCCTTGTGGATAGTTGTTCTTAAGGCGGGTAACAAAACGGCTGGTCTTGACGGCGAAGTGCGTCTCCCGGCAGGTTTCACAAGAAAAGCAAAAGGCGCCCCGCTGCAACACTGTTGAGGGGGTGGGAGAGAGGTAGCAGAAGATGAACGTCGACAGCCCTGTCTGCTGGCAGCACGGGCACTTTCTTCTTAAAATTCATCAACATCACTGGCGTCACCCTCCCCTGCGACGGCATACAAACGCTCGAGCTCCACCGTGGCCTCTGTGCACCACTGAACGTTGGCCAGCAGCTTCTTCATGCCCAGCGTCCATATGGCCTCTGAGACGCTGCCATGGCGCACAGAAAACCCGTCCACGGTGTCATGGAGGATGCGGTAGGGTGGATGCAGGGGAAAGGCGCTTGTGGTCGCGGCCTGGGTGGGGGACGCGCCTGTAGCGGTGGGGGTGGTGGGGGTTGCCGCCTCAGGATCATCCACCCCCGCTGTTGTGCTGCGCACTGGAGCGCTCTGCTCAAGCGCTTCAGTGAGTTGAGGAAGGGACAGGGGCGCTATCCAGCGCACACAATGACTTCGTGCTTCTCGCCCCGATGTTCCATCGCCGTTTGACGTCTGTGCTGCTGCTACTGTGTCGGTGCTTTCAACAGCTTCCTCTTGCCGATGCTGCCGCATCATGTGCTCGCGCAGTCGCCAACACCGCAGGCTCTCATGCAGCGCGTCAGACAGCTCCCGCACACACGCCGCCACAGCCACACAGGCCGCGCCGAACGTGCGCCAGGCAAAAAAGCGGTCCGTGATGTGAAAGTCCACTTCGTAGTCGACGGTGCCGGACGCCCTCGAGGAGCTCCGCGCAGCAGCTGCCGCGAAGGAGGCATGCTTGTCATTGAAATTCTCGGTACTCACCGGCGGGTTCGTGAAGAGGCCCAAGAACCTGAAGGGCGTGGCAAAGGCGGATGCGGGGGTGGTTGATGCTGCAGCAGCAGCCGCACTTCCGTTCCCTTTTTGCGCATCTTTCGCCGTGCGCTTGAGCAGCGCCACGGTGCTTCGATCCCCTGCAGGACGCAGAATGGCCGCCTTGAAAGAAAAGCCGTTCACGTATGCTAAGTAATTCAGCAAGAGCAAGAGGTAGCCGCAGGCCGCATTCACCTCGCCCAACGAAACGCGCTGATGTACGACGCTGTCGTTTGAGCTTAGTGCCGGTGAGGCATCTACCGATGTTTCGTTCGTGTTTTTCTTCTCCAAGGGGTCCACGTTCATGTCAGTGGTGTGACCGCTGAGCAGCAGCTGCGTGTATTGCACCTGTCGACGCACAAAGCCCTTTAGACACACCGCTTCCTCCACTCCCTCTGAGCACGCGGTGTCACTGTGAATACCATCTTGATTCATACCCGAATTGTGTAATTTCTGATGTAGTTGGCTACTGCGGTGTGCGGTGGCACCGTCGGATGCACTTCTCGGGTACGGGGGCACCAGCCCCAGTCGCAGCCCAACGATGGTGCCCATCGGACCGGTCACGTCCACCGGAAAGCACAACGCATCAATTGGCGTTGCGGAGAGGAAGGCGTATCGCGCAGTGAGATCGTGCATCGCATGCCACCGCTCCGCTGCCTCATCTCGACTTGTGAAGGCAGCTTGTACCTCGCGGATGTTGAGTGCTACTGCAATTTTGGTCCAGCTCGCAACAGCGTTGCTTTCCGTGGTAGACCCAGGAGCAGGACTGCGCCCTTGCGGCTCTTCAGCATCTGTGTTATCCTTATCGAATTCTGCCTGGGAGGGTGACGCCGTCCCGACAGCTGTGGTGTCAAGTGCCTGCAACACGCCGCGCAACTCGCTTATGTTTGCGTCAAGGCTCGCTTGCCGGGCACTCACCTCTTCCAATTCTAGAACAAGGGCTCGCAACTCTGCATATTGCTGTTGGGGGACTGGAGAATGGTGCTGACCATCAAAATTAGCTGGCGTTTCGGGGTCCACGGCTGAACAACGAATTTCGTCGCTCGCGCAAGCACCGCCGCTCGTTTCTGTGGGCTCTGCGGGCCTGAGCGCCGGCTCTGTGTACAGGGGGGCTTCCGATTTACGTTGCCGATGCGGAGCGGAGAGCGCTGTCATCGTATCCAGCCACTCGTTTGCACGTGCGCCACACAGGTTCGCTGCAACAGCGGCCAACGAAAGAGAGGGCGGGCATGGCGACGACGTTGCCAGTGGGACGGCATCCGTCTTGCCACTCGGATGCCACGTGCCGTCTTCATTACCCCTTGGTAAGTCCAGCCCCATCCCGGTGTTTGCCGCCGTCGTCGCTGTACTCACTAACGTCCACAAGCGACTCTGCTCGTCATCCGAGTGGCAGTGGAGAGCGGATTGGAGTGTTTCAATGCCTTCCAGAGCGTTCTTGGTGCGCTGCTGCAGCGGAGTAATGCAGGCTTCTGACCAGCAGTCCAGGCACAGGGGTTGGGCGTGGAGGGTGGACGACGAGCGGGCGAGAAGACGCACCCAGCGACGATACAACTCGTCAAACGGTAGTGTCGTGCGTGCCGTGCTGGAATTGCTGGCTGGGCACACAGAGGGATTCTTTTCAAGGATGGGGCAAGGCGCTTGTGTGGTGGCAAGAGAACACCTATTTATGCAAGCCGCAGCCTCAGAAGTACTTAGCGTGACTGAGATGGCGTCGGGCGCATCTGTGAACGTATCCGAAGCACCCGCTTCTTTACGCTCGTTATTGTTTTCCTGCAGTTGGTGACACAACGGTGTGCGGCCAGGTGTGACCTTTCTGCCATGGCTACTGGCATGGCTGTCTTCATCCGCACTCATCGCAAGTGTTTCCACAGCGGTGAGGTCAGACGGACGACTATCGCTGTGGTCGCTACTGCTGCTGAGGCGGCTACATGCTTTCACTTGTGCTATGCTCTGTGGGGCAGCCTTCACCTCCGTGCCTTCAGTCCTTTCAGTTGACGTAAAGGATGAAGCCTGCGTCGGTACCCCGTAGGCCGACAGCTGAGGAAGCTCTAACGCTGTGAGTGAGGTACCTTCAAAGTGTGAAACCACCGCCTCTGTCATCGAGCTGTGCTGGGTGTACTCCACATCGCCTCGCTGTAACCGGCATTCATCAGTTGACGCGCGCGTGGGAAGAGAGATCGGGGAGACATAAAGGCTATGCGTCTGTGCGAAGCTGCAGAGACTTTTCGGGCTTGCCAAGGCACATGGAGTGCCGCGTAGTGTTCCTTGGGCATCCAGGTGAAGCGGTTGCTGTGCGCATGTCAAGAGCCCAGTGAGCTGCGCGTTGGTGAGTATCTCCGCAGGAGAGAAGAATTCGGAGTGAAGGGCATCGAGAAGAGCACGCTGCTCGCCCAGCGTTTCAGGTGAAGCGCCTGCCGCTTTGTGAGCGCCGCTTGTGAGAATCGATGCACCAGGCGGTACCAGAGGTCGATATCGCTGCCCACTGCCGCAGGTTTTGTAGGAGTGGCGAACAGCAGCCTGCAATGCCGGAGTAAGTGTGCTAGACAACTGTGGCGACGCGGCGGCGGCCATGGACAGGGCGGCCTGTTTCGGGGAAGCCGGCGAGGAGTCTTCGCCATTCACGGTGTATTCTGCCGCATGGGAAGGAGAGGCCTGTAGGCACAAATTAGGCAGACCGGTCGGCGTGTTATGCACCCACGACGAATGCTTCGGCAGAGCGCTGCGGTGCGCATCGGGAGAGACGATGAAGCTCCGCCGACAGCGACAGCACGTAACGCGTAAAGCGCTGGTGTTGGCGGCGGATGCTGCGAAGCCGCTGCCGTTATTGCTGTTGCGTGGTGCAGCGCGAGGGCAATGTCCAGAAGCGGAAGAGGCAGCAGAGGTAGCGGCAACGCCATGCTTTATTGTGGGTAGAGGAGATGTGCGTAGTGGGGCGGGCCTGGAGGACGCAGCTGGCACAGGCGCGGTACGAGAGGGCGGTGTGGTGACTACAAAGTCATTCGCCTCTAGCACAGTTGTAGTCGTAGTGGTGTTTTGGCCTGGTCGAGGATGCGGTGTGCTTGTGCGACTACTTTCCATCGTGCTGCTGCTGGATCACGGTGATCTGTTCACCCACACAGTGAAGAGGCTAGCCGCACTGGTTGGGTACTACCGTCAGAGTCTATCGTGAGCTCTGCGATTCAGTTATAGCCACTGGAAAGAGCATAAAACAAAAGCAGTAGTTGGGCAGGGTGCATAAATGAGGTAACGTCTCTATTCAGCCTCGCGTTTCACTTCGCGTGCTTGGCCGAAACCAAATAACGAAAAAGGCAGCCGTTCTCCGGTCGCTTCAGTAAGACAGACAGGCGAAAAGGAGGAGGGGGGGGGG
>LJSK01000003.1:140690-181292 GCA_001299535.1 Leptomonas seymouri
GGGGGGGGGGGGGAAGTGAGGGAAGCACAACGTGAAACAGCCTTCGCCAGAGGAAAGCCAAATCCGTGACTTTTTGGAGGAGCCGTGGCTCCGCGGGAAAGCGACAAGCCACATCAGCAATACGGCATTAACACTTTGATAACACGTCTCGCTTCTTGCACAGAAGGCCTTGTCGTCTTTGTGATTCTTCGCTTTCTCTTTTTGTTTCTCCCTCTCTGTTTAAATAAGGCTGCCGTGGCTGTAGGTGCGCGATGGGGGCGTCTTCTACGGTTTAAGCCGGTCGCGAAGTGAAGTACGTAGGACCTCTGGTGGAGTAGGAAGGGGCCTCTTGCTTCGCCTCCGATCGGGGAAGGGAAGATGAGATGGTGGTTGGCGAGAGTGGCCCATGACCAGAGAGGGAGAGCCGCACCGCAGGCGGAGGCTGCGTCACCGACCTCTCAGAGCCTTCGCGCGATGCCACAAACTTTCTCAGGTGTGACTCGGCAGAGGCTGCGGTAGCGGAGTGTGGTGCGCTAGGTGCTGCATACCGCGGCTGCTCCGACAGGATAGAGGACAGCGGAGAACTGTTTGAAGGCGCCCACGTCTTCGCGAGCGGCATCGATGGCTGCTTCTCTTGCATGTTCCCACAGTTGCGCATGGCCAGTTGTGCGTGTGGAAAGCGCTGCTCATGTGGCAGGTCCTCGCCTTTAGCGCTGGAAAGACATGAAGGCCGGCGCTGCTGCTGCGGCTGGATCTGCGCCGTTGGAGGAGTAGATACGGAGGTTGCCGTATGAATAGACAGGTCTGTTTGAAGTGGTGGAGGAGAAAGGGCCACACTTTCGGCAATTGCTTGGTTCACTGAATTTGCGTTGGAATGCTTGCGGTGCTTCGTTTGGCTTGGTGCAGAGACAGCGTGAGCGCTTGCTTCCCGTGAAGCGGACGTGGCAGGACCCGAATTTCCTGTGTGTGCACCGCTCCAAACCGCGTCTTGGCAGCCACTGGCGGCGTCTTCGACGGCCGTAGACCACGCAGATGGTGCCTTGTGCCCTTGCCGCTGCTGCTCCAGTGCGACCGTGGGTACAAAGAGCTCGAGATTCTCGCTTTGGCTTACGTAACCAGGTGAGGTGTTGCTCGCTCCGCACAACGGTCTCTGATGGCCTTGCGTATTGAGTTTGCACGTCATCCCCGCGAGCTTTTTATGCGGGCTGGCGCGTAGCAGCTGCGTGAGCTCCTCCGATGTGGGGATGTTGTGTCGCGGCTGGTAGCGCAGCGCGGCTCTGCTTGACTTCTCCCTGCCAATGGTACCTTCGCCCATGCCGCGAAGCAACTGGCGGTAGTAGCTGTCGTCGTCGTACCCGCTCGCACTGCGAGTTTCCATGACTTTCTTCTGTGCCGTTCGAAGGCTGCCGTCGTCGTGGAGGTGGCTATGGGCAGAGCGCTGGTGTGGCGTGCGCAGCTTCGCATCCGCGTGCGCCGCAATTTCCAGTATTTCTGTTGCGCTTTCCACAACGGTGTCCTCCCCTCTTTGGAGGGTTAGAATTGAAGGGCCGTGCGCAGCCGCAGAGCTGTTCGCCAGCTCCATGTTCAACGCGTACACCTCCCTCTTCAGGTGCTCCCCTTCTCCGATCCATTGTAGCTGCTGTTGTCGCAGCTGAGCCAGCTGCGCCTCTGCTTCGCGGCGCAGCTGGCGTTCTTGCAGAAGCGACGAGCGAGACTGCACCAGACGCTCTTGCAGTGATACCAGCTCCTGCTCCTGCGGTCTACGAAGACTAAGCTGCACGGCCATGGAGTCCATCTCCAGCGCACGCGTTTCGTCGAGCTGCGCCTGCGTCTCAACAGCAGAGACGAGCTTCTGATTCTGCTCCACTAGCTTTTGCACGACCGCCTTCACTTCGACAAGCTGGCGGGCCTGCGATGAGGCCGACGACAGCAAATGTTGAAGTGGCTCCGCGAGTGATGGGGGGAGAGATGACGAAGCACAGTTCAGTAGCGCTGCCGCACTTGCGCTGTGCTGCTCCTTCGCATTGTACAGAGCTGAGCGGCGCCACGGTGCCTGCTTGGCGATGTGGTGAAAGAGAGTTCCGACGTTGGTAGCGGCCTTGACACCAGCCAGCAAGAAGGGAGTGGATGGTGCGTACACATCCAGCTGGGTGACTGACAACAGGTGCTCCAGCAGGGACTGCTTGACTGTTGCTGCAGCTGCTCGACTGCCCGCCTGCAGGCAGGTGGCGTTGCCCTGACTCCCCTCGCCGTCACCACGGTAGTCAAAATGCACCTTCTTCACTTGCCTGCTGGGCGCCAGTAGGGGCAGGATGGGGGCGACCAGGTCCTGCGTGTGAGGCAGCCGCACAGCCGGCAGAACAAAGTCGCCACGCACTGCACTGCCCACATCCGCGGTAACTAGTGCTGGGATAGGTATGCCATAGGAGACAAGCGCGCTGTTAAGGGAGCGGTAGCTCGACAGCGTTGGTGCGAGTGGCGGAGGAGTCGCCGCCGATAAACCACTCTTTAGCGATAGTTGACGTAGTTGCTGCATCCGGCGGACCGCAACGGCAGCATGCACCGCTGCACGGAGTCGAGAACCGGGTAGTAACACCGCCGATGCGGATGGAGAGGCCACCAGAGATGACAGCCAAATGTGGGAAGCCGACTTGGGGGGCAAAGGCGACGCCATCCATGCATCCGCGCCGCCTGCATACCCTTGGGCATTTGCCGCGGACAGGATGTGCTCCACCGCTCGTATGGCGTACTCTGCGTTGCCTCGCAAGGCATGCAGAACGGTATAGTGTTGACGGAGCTGATGTAAGGCCAGCATCAGCCGCACCATCGCACTCACCGAGGCGGTAAGCAGCGCATGCATGCCAACCGTGGCTTGCTGCGTCTCCCGCAAGCGCGCTTCCAGATCTTCGATGTGGATGTTCAAGTCTGACTGCCGGCGCTGTGCTTGCTCGTGCTCCTTCACCGCGTTCACCTGCTCCTCTTGAAGCTGGGCCACCGTCGCTTCCAAGGTGCGACAATCTTCATTTGCGACGGCGAGCGCTCGGTCCCCTTCGCGTGCCTTCTTCTCAGCGGCACCGATTTGGCCGAGCAGAGCCTCCCGCTCTCGTGTTGCCGCGTTGTGAACGTGTTTCAAGTCAAGAGCGTGCTTGGCGGTCTGTTGCTCCAGCGCGGCTGCCCATTCACGCTTCAGGGCCTCCAGTTCCTGAATACGGTGCTGCTCTGCGCTTTGAAGCATGCGCACCTGTTGCTTCTGGCGCTTCTCCTGCGACCGATGCATGGCCTGCAGCGCTGCGTGCGACGACAGCGCTTCCTCCGCCTTCTGCTTCCAGTGTTTTTGATTCTCCAGAAGGGCTTGCTGGCGTGTGCGCCACGCGGTCAGCAGCTTCCGCACGCTGCGCTTAAGAGAATTCATGTTGTTTTCAAGGTTCGAAGCAAGCAAGGGTGCGCCATCGGCCAGAGCATCCACTGTGGCCATCACTGTCGCTGTGACCGTCATAGTGGAGGCAGGCAAGGCTGGTCCATTACGAGCATCGCTGTCTTCACATCCCACGAGTGCCTCGCTCATTTCGCTTACGGCGGCCTCTTCTGTTTTTGACAGTGTAACAACAGACGGAGCTGGGCCTGTGTGCTCGCGAACCTCTTTAGCCACCGCTGCTGGTGCTTCTTTAAGTGAGCCCTCGAGGTCGGCGGGAGAGCTGGCGTTGCTGCTGTCTTCGAGGCGGTGGGAGCTGGTCGCCGAGGACTCAACCACTGCGGCTTCACTGGATTTCTGCAGGCCTGCCAGAGATTCAGTGAGTGGGCACTTTTTCGTCTTCGATGCTTTCACTTCGGCCTCTGACGAGGCTGCGGAACTGGCTGCAAGCAGATAGTCGCCATCATCTGCGCGTGTGTGGGAAGGTGGCTGCGCGTATGCTCGTAGAGCACGCTGCAGCATCGCCATCACGCTTTTGAAGTGCACCTCCGCTGTGCGCCACGCTTCTTCGTGCTGCTGTTGTCGACGCAAAATCTCTTGCTGACGCTGCTGCCACTGTGCGAGCTCATTTCGCGCCTCGCGTAGCTGCGCCTCCGTCACCTCAAGCGTGGCTTGATGCATGCTGTTCTGTTGATCTGCTTGCTGTAGAGCTTGCTCGAGTGAGGCCAGTCGCACCGCCTCCCGCTCCAATGCATTGTTCATTATATTGGCACGCTTCTGCTCTTTTAGAGAAGCGAAAAGGGCATCAAGAGTCGCAGCAACGTCTCGCGGGTGAACCGCCTCAGCGGTGAGCATGTCCGGCTCCATCCCCGCTAACTCAAGCAACGGCAGCAAGTGTGAACGGATGGCAGCCCACTGCGCAACATGCTGACGCTGTTGTGCTGTGTGACGTCGTAAAGCTGTACTCTCTCTCTGCAGCACTTCATACTCCTTTTGTATTTCGTGTAGCATCTGCTGCTGCTGAATCGCCGCTGCCCGGTCCCGTACAGCGCTTTCAATTGCGCTGGCTTCTCTTTCTGCTTCAGCTAGCAGCTCTGCGGTCGCCAACTGAACCTGCTGTGCCTGGCTGTCCTTAACGGCTTTCGATGCGGGCGCCGCAACACGTGCTGCCACCTCGCGCAAGTCTTCATTTTGGACCAGTAGATCCATCACTTGCTGCTCAGACTGTCGACGCTGCTCTACCTCATGCTGCAGCCGTCCTTCTAGAAGTGACAGTTGTGACATCAGCATCTCTTCCCGCAGCTGCTGCCGTGCGAGGGCCTCTGGGTGGATACGCTCGTACGGAGTTTGGTCACTCGGCATCTCAAAGAGCCCCGGACCATGCGTGCTGCCGTTGCTGCTGGATAGCTTCCCCGCAGCTTCCGTTTTGGTCGCCGCATCTACGCGAGAAGCCGATGCAGCGCGGTCTGTGCCCGACGGGGACGCAAGGCTACTTTCCAGCTCATCCGCGTCCGTTTTCGTCGATGCACATTGTCTTTGCTCCGGAAGCAACAACAATAGCCTCTCGTGCTCGAGCTTCCACTTCTCTTCGCGCTGCCGGTGCTCGACGCGCAGCGCCTCTAGCTGGCTCTCATGCCGTCGCGCCAATACGTCGATCTCTGCCTCATGCGCAGCCTTCTGCGCCTTGGCTGCTCTTCGCGCTTCTTCGAGCTGATCTTCCCATGCTACTTGCATGCGGCGCAGTGAGCCGATCACCTCATCTTGCTCCAGCACCTGCCTTGACAGCTCGCCAACTGTGGTCTTATGCTCCTCTTCCTCTGCCAATCGTAACTGCTCCGCAGCAGCGAGCCTCTTTTCGAGTGTCCGCCTCGCCTCGGCGAGCCGATCCGCGCGCTGCGTCTCACGTGCGGCCTTCGCCTGGTACTCACGCAGCACCTCGACCTGCTTGTGCGTTTCACGTAGAATTTGCTGTGCGTGGGCGGTGAACTCCTCCTGCCACTGCAGCCCTCTCACGATGCCCATTCCACCAAGTTGCTCGGTGCGGCGTACACGTGCTTTGCTAAGAGCACTCTGCGTGGTGCGCGGGTCAGCAGACTCATTGGATGTTGGAGAACGTGAGACCACATCAGCACCTGGTGAAGGGTGAGTGGTGGAAACAAGACCTGCGGAGCCTGTTGGCGGTATTCCGCCAGACAACGACGTTACCGCATCGCCCATCCCGGTGGCTGTATTTAGATAGTCGCCGTTGCTATTTTGTGGGTCGGTGAACAGCGCAGGAATGCGTCGCTGCATCGGTGTGCGAAGTTGTTGCTGCTGCTGCTGTGACGCATCCGTATGCTCGTCGTCGTTCCCTCGCCGTGCCGGTGGCAATGACAGAGCTGACTGAGAAGATCCACTTTGCCCTGTTGAAACAGCAGGTGTAGTGTGCAATGTATCATGGGGCCGTTCTATGGAGGCTGTTCGCGAAGTCGCCTCTGCTGGTGTATCTTCGGCATCGTTCTGCAACAACTTTAGGCCTTCTGTCTCGCTTAACCCTTCGCTGGCTCTCATGCTTCTACTCATGCCACTCATCCATAGCAAGGTATCTAAGATCACGTTGTCTAGTTGCAATGAGGGATCTGTAGGAAGTGCAGTGAAAGGTGAGTCCTGCGCTCCGTCATCGCCCTCCTCACGAGCATCAGAGCATGCAGGCAGATGCACCACGACAGGAACCTCTGTAGAGGCATTCAGCCTTTCGATAGCTAGAGCAGAAGGTCTGCTTTGGGTTGCGTGGGAGCTGGACAGACGCTCGGCATGGCGAGGACCCGGTGATACCATTGGGGAGGTCGCTGCGGTGCGCTCTTCGTCCGGAGGGCTGCTGAAACTCTCAAGCGGGGTCTTCGAAGGCACCGTGTTGCGCGGCATTCCAAAGATGGGAGTCAGACGAAGGCAGACCAGTGCTAGTTGTGCGGAGTGAACGGCAAAGGGTGCGTGTAATTGCGTGGACGTCACTCGTCCCCCGTTTCACTGTTGCAGCAGAAGGAAGACGGGGATATGGCTTTCTTTTTTATTATTTTGCTCTACGCATACACACGTACCCAAGAGCACCTGCGTTACGGAAAAGGAAACGTAGGAATGGCATATGGAGCCAAACGCTACGTGCGACTGTTGCGTGTTGTCGCACGCTGCGGGGAAGAGACAGAAGAACAGCGGTGGGAGGTGGGTAAGTTGAAAATGAGGTATATAAGGAGCAGAGCTCCTCGCTACTCCGTTCGCACCGAAATACGGGCTGCGTGCGTGTGTGTGTGTGGGGGGGGGGTACAGTTGAAGTCATCGCATCCGCATGGTTCTCCACAACTCAGCTGCAGCAGGAAGCAGTCACTGGTAAGTCGTACATGGTGCATCAATTCTGAATTCTTTAGCAAAGCTTTTCTTTGAGTTACATCGCTCGCTCATACGAGCCGCAAGGGCGCGTGGGCACCATGAATAATAGGGGAAAAGACCATCACGACAACAGCACAAGAAAATATTGCCGACTCTACATACATACATGGAGGCTGAGCGCCACGGCATTAGCGCGCGGGGAAGGAGAAGGTGAAACAAACAAACAAAAAGATAAAGTACTTCCAGGGTGACGGCACCGCTTATTTGCGTTTGTGAAACAGACGAAACGTTGTTGGCATCGAATTCCAGTCACACACACACAAAAAAAAAAACGGAATTCAGTGCTGCTTACGGTTCTGCTGGAGACACTGCGTTTCACTGTACAGAGCACGGAGGGTGCCGGTGGGCCGCGCCTGGCTAAGAGCCGGACGGAGGGACCGAAACGCATTAACGAGAAGGGCCAAAACACACGAAAAAAATAGGCAGCAGAGAAGAGGGCAGAGAGAGAGAGCCACACTTCTCTTTCGCTCGACGGAATGATACATCAAGCCGGACGACGAGGCGGGAGACGGCGCTGATCGCCCACACAGGCGCTCTCTGTCACGGTAAAGTAGCTAAACCCCAACGGGCCCTCACTTTGAGAGGGGGGGGGGACATGAATAAGCGGGGGGAGAGTGATGCTGTAGAGAAGAACTCCAACGCACATGTGTATGGGTGTGTGCGTGTGCGTGTGTGCACACGCTTGCATACACCGCCAAGGGCTGTAGAAAAGAACCCTGAAAAAGCCAAGCTAACGTGAAGGAGGCCAGTGCCGCCTGACACCGCCGGTTTCAACAATAAGGGAAGGATTCAGTCGTCGCGCCGCTCGACCACCTCGCGCACAGCGACATTACCGCCCTCCATCTCATCTACTTTCAGTCGTTCCAGAGCCAATCGGCTGCGTGCACGGTACCGTCGCAACATTGTGTCTGTTTGCAAGTGCGCCATCGTATTAGCTAGGCGCAGCTGCTGCACAACATAGTTCTGACGTGCCACTCCGTTTCGCTTGTCAATGATCTCCATATCTGCAAGCAGCTGCGTGCGCCGCATCAGGGCTTCCTCTTGCAAGGGGCGCAGCCTGCACGGTCGCAGCTTCGCCTCTTCGCGGGGAACGGCGGTTACGGCGAAGACGTTTGTGGCCGCCCCCGGCACGCCTAATATCCGCAAGGACTTGCGGACGCTCTGGGCAGACTCAGATTTTCGAGAGGCTGGCACTCTGGAGAATGACGCAGCCTCCGGCGAATTCTGTGCTGCTTGCCTGTCACGGGCTAGCGGAAGTACTTGGGCCGCAATCGATGACGGGGGTGAGAGGGGAAGCAAGCTGAACAGGACTTGCTGCCCGTGGATGTCCTGTGACGGAGCTGGCACCCGCGATGGCGCTGCCGGCACTGAAGGAGCGGCCGCGGCGTTGCCTTGATGCTTGCTGAGATGATGGCGTTGATCATCGCGGAGGCTTCGACTGAGCAAGGCGTCTTCTCTTCGCTTGTTTCGTGAGGAGTTGAGCGATTCGCGCAGCAACGACAACTCCTCGCTTGAGAGGGTGAGGGTGATGCAGATAGACGCATATAGCCGGAAGAAAGGCGAGGTGCAGCCCTGGTAGGTCTCACCAACTCCACGGCGACGAAGGTAAGAAGCAACGGATGACGTCATGGCAGCTTGCGACACTGCCGAAAGACTATCCAGCCCCGATACGAGGGGTGGGAACACGGAGATGGTAGCAGTGCCAAGGTTCGACTGCCGTAGTACAGCTGCCGCTGCGATGGCGGCTTCCGATGCCACTGAGTTTGGCGTGTCCATCATCCCATCCACTAGTGGCTGCCGCTGTGACGACGGTAGAGACCCGGAAAAGTCGTTGGTGTACCGGCGCGAAATCTTCGACGCGGCATCCATGCAGCACTGCTCGTGTCGCAGCTCCTGGACGCGTAAGGCCTGGTAGACGAGAGATTGCTGATAAGGTAGCGACTCAGCAAGGACGTCGATCAGCTTCGCCGCCCGCCGCGCTGCACTGCTGATCGGCGGGATGGTCACGATGCGTCCATACAGGCCGCGCCAGGGCTCGTGAGCGAGAAGGTACAACGGTGCATGTGGGCTTCGCTGTGGCTCCTGACCTTCAGCACCCTCTGTGGATTCGGTGTTACCCTCCCTCGCCACATCCTCATTGTTCAGCGCTGCAGCCGCAGGGGAGGCGTAGAGACAGAAATTGCTCTCGCCCCCCGAAGCCGCGCTCGACGGGAACCACCACGAGGAAACACGAAGCGACATGGCGAGCCAGTACTCCGTGATGGGCGCTGGGCACGTGCAGAGTGGGTAGGAGGAGAGCAGCGAGACGATCGGCGTGGACGAGGTGGGGGACATGTGGGAGAGATGACTTTGTGCTTTGGTCCCATCAACACCAACACCGCTGGTATCTTGATCGTTTTCTTCACGAGACAAGTTGTTAAAGGTTCCGGAATGCTTCTCCGCTGCGTTCTCGCCCCCGCGCCCGCTGTCTGGCCGCTGCTTGCTCAACGAGTCGGTGGCTGCCGTGCTATACAGCGCGCTGTCATTCAGCTCTGCGGCGAGAGTGACGAGGCTTTTGCCGTTTTTGACGAGGGCGCTCGTGCGGTAGAGGTCTCGCACGTCACCACCACGTGGCTGTACGCCTCCACCACCACCTTTGCCCGCGCCACTGCCGGGCAAACCGCGTTGCGCTGAAGTAACCTTTAGCGAGCACGACAGACGACGGTGGCTGAAACGCATGTCTGTCGGCGCTTGTGGTGAAACGGGTGTGCGCGGCTCTGCCTCTGCGCTGCGCCACGAGATACAGTTACTGTCGCTGCTGGTATTGTTCGTGCTGCTAACGATGCAGTTCGGTTTCCGCTTGCTCTTCTTATTCTGTGCTGCAGCTACCGAAGAACTACTTATGCTGGCGTCCACGTCTGGCGTAGTAGCAGGCAGCGAGGCTGCGGAAACGCTCAGAGGGTGAAACGCCGGTGCCGCATTCTTCGCTTCGCTGCTGTCGTTGCTGATGTTCTTTTTTTTTTTCTTTTCCGAGGGAGCTTTTGGTGCTTTGCGCGGTTCGGAGTGCGTCTTCGCGGAGATCGCGAGCGGCTGTGCTGCCAGCTTGCGGAAACTCGCGAGGCGAGACGAGGGGGAATTGAAGGAGTGCATGCTGGTCCCCAGCAACTCCTCCTCCTTCAAATCAAACTTGATCGCCGCCGTGTTGGTACGGGCAAAGCCCGTAAAGCACGACCCACGTCGGCTGACAAGCGATCCACGCTGCAGTCGTCTCTGCGAACCTCCGTGACCCCCACTGTTGCTCATTGCCTGCTTGTGCCACCGCTGCAGCCGTGCCATGCGCCGCGCCAGCTCCGAGACGTGCTGCGCAGCTGTGCGGCTGTACCGTTCAAACTGGTGTGCGAGGCGATACTCGGCGTTTGCGACGATGTTCTCCAGATCCAGCGATTCCTCCTTGAGGCTTTCCAAGGCGCTACTTGTGTTTTTTCTGTTGTACGCACGCATCTGCGTGTTGACGGCCGCCGCTATGGGCACAGGCAGCTGCGCCGGTTGCATCACCGTTCTCCTCTTCCGCCCTGTTTCTGCTGCGCCACTCGTCCATCCTGCGCCATCCTCACCCTGTGAGCGGCGGCCGGCAGACGGCGACATCTCCGTCTGTGCCGACTCCATGGAGGATGCAAGGAAGGGGATGGAGGGGCGCCGATCATCCGGCGGTGACCGCTGCAGTCCCAGCGCAGCCAACTCCCGTCTCTCAGCCGCCTCTTTCAGCTGCTGCGCAGCATCGTAGTCCGCTTGCACCGGAACGGGCCAGTGCTTCGTCTGCGCGTGTGTCGTCACCACGCCGTTGCAGCAGTACGAAAGCCACTGCACCACGTCGGTGCGGAATTCTTCGTCAAAGATGCCCGCGTACACGTCGTTGGGGAAGCAAAAGACACAAATAAAATACGTCGTGTGCGCCACGGCCATCAAGAGACTGTCCAAGATAGAGTCCTTGGCGGCTGAGGAGACCGCGGAGGCTGCCGCAAGGGGGCCGGCAGCGGCGACCTGCGCTATGTTAATCGGAATGATGGAGGAGGGCTGATCGGAGTCTTCCCCGCCCTCTACGTTGGTGCTCAGCGCATTCGAGGCCTTGGCTTTTCGTTGATTGGGCGTGGTGGTGCCGCTGACCATGGATGCCGTGTTGTCAGGGGTGGACGACCCCGCTGCGGCGTGGGCGACTTGCACACAGAAGTTTCGGAAGAGGATGGCGAGCTGCTTGTACAACTCCTCCTCGTACAGGCAAATCTCCACGTACTTGCTGTGCAGAAGCCACAGCTCTTGGTAGACGTTGAGCAGCACCTGCAGTGCCTTGGCAGAGGGAAGAATGCTCAGCTTCCTTTGCGTGTACTCGTTACCTGGCGAATCCATCAGGAGGTGCTGGTTGTTGTGGGAGCCCGAGGCGTAAGGGGGCAGCGCGGGCGGCGTCGGGGTGGAGTTGGGAGTGGTGCTGGCATGGCGAAGCAGGTGCGACCACTCACCCGTCAGAAGGGGAAACAGATCTTTGATGGACAGAAGATCGGACAGGTTTGCGTAGTGTGGCCGGTTACGGTGGGCACTGCCGCTGCGAGAGTCGAGTGAGGTCGAGCCGAGGCCTGCCACGACAGATTGCTTTGCCCAGGACGATGTGGAAGATCGCGCGTCATGCTTCTGCTGTCGCCCTTGTTGTTGCTCGGTTTCCCTCGCTATCATATCCTCATGGCGAACACAGGTGAGCAGTTCTACAAGCAGCTGCCCAAGCACGTCCAGCGTGGGCACCGTGTCTCTAGAGGACAAGGGGAAGACATCCGTGAAGGCTTTGATGAGGCGGCGATAGCCGTCGACCAGCATCTGCTCCCAATGCGCCTTGCGGCACCGCAGCAGCACAAACCACGTAAATGTCATGAAGAAGCGGCAAGTCATTGTACCCGGCGCATCGAGAATCCCACGCAGGGCAAGCAGCTCACGAAAGCGGTGCTGCAGCGCCGGCGTCTCACGCGGCTGGAGGCGCTCCTGAATCAGCTCTGGTATGGTCCAGCCCATGGGTGTGGTGGTCTGCGCGGAGGGGAGTAACACATCCGGTATGCCGCCAACGGCCGCGGTGATGTGTGGTGCTGGATTCGCCTCGCCCCGCGAGGAGATGGAGGGGCTGCGCTGTCTCTCCGCTTGCTCGACGGAGGCGGCGCTGACCTGCGCGTTTTCCCGGTAGATCTCCTCGAGGGGCCGAAAAGGAAAGAGCAGCGAGAAGACGGAGGGAGAGTCCTGCACGTCGCGCTCGCAGCGGCTGGCAAAGGACTCGACGCGCGCGCGCTGATCACTCGAAAACTCACTGCGAAGCTCCTGCTGAATGTCCTCCAGTAGTGTCCGCAATGCCGGTGCGGTCGGCGGCACGGAGCTCGGACGTAGCGCCTCCGTGGGCACGAAGGTGAGGAAGAGTGAATTGCCGGCCTCTTCACCGCTCTTGCTTGCATTCGCACCGGCTCTTTCACCATCAGGGCTTTGCTGTTGCCGCAGTAGAAGTCCGAGACTGGCGGGCTGATTCGAATCCCTCGATGCTCCGGCGGTCTGCCTTGCGTCTGCTGAGCCCCTCGGCTCAAAGGTAGAGACATGGGTAGCGGTCGTCGCGGCAAAAGACGACGATGCAGGCGCCACCGAAGAGCTCCCATTCGCACAGGATGGATCAGCAGCAGCAGCAGCAGCAGCAGTTGGGTACAGTTGCATGACCTCGGCGCGTGCCTGATACGGAGTCCACGCTTCGCGAAGATATGGCGAGGGTGGCGTGTCGTTGTGCATCACAGTGGGCACAGCCACCTTGCATGCATCAGAGGACTTGCTGAAGGACGGGCAGCGACTGTCGCGGTGCGGTGGACGGTACACCTGTGCAGCCGCCTCATACGATTCAAGTGCGAATGGCGGTACATCCTTTCCATGGCGGCTTCTGGGCACTTCCATAGTCCCTGACGGCGTCAGCCTGCGGCTCTGGGAGCTAATGCCATGATTGTTGAATGCAGAATAGGCCGGAGCAGCAGATGCAGAAGCAGAGACAGAGACAGAAGTACCAGGTGTAGCAGCACCAGCAGCTCCCTCGCCTTTCCGGCCCTTCCGGTGCCTTCTTTCTTTGTGGGAAGACGAGGAAATAGGGATGATCGTCGGCAGGCCACCTGTTGTCGCCGCTGCTGCTGCAAGAGCACTTGCCGAATTACTCACTGCGTCAGACAATGTCAGTGTTTCCACGTATCCATCCGAGTATAGCACCCGCTTTGTGCCGTTGAAGGTGTGTTGGAGCAGCACAGATGAATGAGGAAACGCTCCGTGAGCTGTCGCAGCAGTTCTGTGAGGGGCTGCAGCAGATAGAGTCGATGGCATGTGCAGCGTAGACGGAGGCGATAGGGGGCGGGTGGAGGAGCCGGAGTTCTGCCCAGAGAGCTGGCACGACCTGCGCTGCACCGCCACCATCTGTTCTGAGTTGTTCTCCACACGCTGGCGATTGCCCGCGCCACTGACAAACCTGCTCGCGGCCGCTGGAAAACCTGAGGGAGACATGGACGGTTTTTGAAGTAGTGACGGCAGAGGGACAAGCCGCTCAGGACTGGAGGGAATCATGTTCCCGTGTGGGGCGGGCTGAGTCGAGGAGTAAGCATCGTTGTTGTTGCTGCATCTGCGGTTGTCTTCCGACGAATCATCTGGAACGATAGCGTGGGCCGTGTGAAGCCGCTCAGCTGCGCTGCTAGACGGCCGCATATTGGATTGTGCCATCCATGGAAAACAACTAGGCACACCCGTCACGCGCCCAGCAGCGACAGTGAACACAAATGACTGTTAAAAGGGGCGTGGCCACAGATAGTCCTGCTTCTTTGAATTTTAACTATTCTGTCTTCTTCCTCTTCAGAAAGACTTCGTGATGTACCGACCGAGTGCAAACGTGCGTTGCTTTGTGCAGTGCGTGAGCGGTTTTTTGAGTTGGAGCACAGCGATGAAAGGACAGATGAAGTGAGGCGCGGGGCCGTACAGGTGCGCACTCGCACAGCGTAGTCAACAGCAACTTGTTTCTCACTCTTGTTTTGTTTTGGGTTCTTGCGCCGGGACGCATTGCGCCATGATCAAGCAAGCTTAGCAACCATACGGTCGCGCAACCAGCCATGCATGCTCTCAAGTGGCCTTGTGAACGCCACCGATCAATTTGATTCCGCCAGTTCTGAATTATTTTTACTTCTCTCGGATTCGTCTAAGAAGCTGCAAATTGCTTGTATTTGTCTTGGATGCTCATTTGGTTTTCGAAGGGTATGCATGCCCCATTTCACCTTTACCCGTGACCTGTTGAGTTTTTAAGGGCAGGGGGAGCACCTGATGGAAAGAGAACACATGGAACGGCATACGCGGTGCGGGAGTTTGAGAGCACTGTGCACGGCAACGCAGCCCCCCCCCCTTTACACACACACACACACACTCGTACACCAGAACCATCATACAGATCAGCAAAAAAACAACAACTACTAATGATAATAAGCAATAACAGCATCGAAAGCAGCAGCTTGAGCGCAAAGCGAAGCGAACTTAAAGCACATAAATACGGTGACCTCTTGCGTAGCCGCCAGCCGTGCACCCAACACGGTGGTATTTTCAGATCATCCAGCGCAGACGAGCAGGTTTGTGCTCCACTTCCGGCCTTGAAGTGGAAAGACATAACTGCTGGCATCGAAGAGGACAGCTTCTGCAGGAAGCAGAGACCGTCCTTCAATTCGCTTTATATCTGTTCAACTGTAGCGTTAAACGCGACTCGTCATGTGCTTCCACTCCGACTCGTCCGCATACGGCATCGCGATCTGCCACGAGGTCTTCGCCCCATCACGCTTCACGAGCGGCTTCCAGTTCCAGAAGCGGTTGTAGCGGCTGAACTTCTCACGCATCTCGGGCCGCATCCACTGATCCAGGTAAATGTCATCCTCCTCCAGCACAGGTGTCGTCGGCAGATTCAGCACCACACTCTTAAAATGCGACCAGCCAGGTTCCGTGCCCATCGCACGGTAGCAGCCCCACAATGTGTACCAGCTGTAGAAGAACATTATGGACCACGCAAGCCAAAACGTGGGCTTCGTCGTCATGTTCAGCCGCATGCCGTACTTGCTTGCCATCTCGTCCATCGTGCTCTCCCATGACTCCTGAGTCATGCGAATGCTCTCCTCGCGCGTGTAAGGGAACTTGGGGTCAAAGATCTCCTTTGGATACTCAAACCATTCAATGTGGGGGTTGAAGTCCATTGGTAAGACAGGCTCATTGTGGCTGATGGACGGCGGCGGCGCTGCGCCACCGCTGCTGGGGCGAATGCCCTTAAACTCACTCGCAATCAAACGAATGGCGCTGCCCAGCGCCGGCGCGAACGCCACGGCGTTGGCAGTTGGCGCGGACACAACCGCGCACCCACCTCGGCGCATCATGATTCTACGGGGGAAAACCTGGGCAGGACTAAAAGAAAATGCTAAGGCTACAGCACGTCTGCGTAACGCGAGGACACAGACGTCTACGACTACTTCTGTGGATACTGAATTGCTAGGCGCCGCTTTGGGGCGACGGGAGTGCTACGTCGGTGCGGAGGGTGTTGACATGCAAGTCGGCTCGTGCCGCAGACACAGGTGCGAGGACACTTGCAACACCGCAGCTATGGATCACTGGTTCTCCTCTTTCGATAAGGTTCTCTAGGCGTATGCTGAAGCGCCTCTATTACAGCTCTTGTACACGGGAGTTGCGGAAGGCGGGGAGAGGACAAGAGAGAGAGAGAGAGCATGAAAGCATTCTGCTGTTAGTGCTTTGTCGCCTGGAGGGGCGTGAAGAGGAGTTCAGGTGCTATGAGGGCTGCAGCACAGAGCCCTTAAGAGGCATCTGAGGCCTATGATCAAGACAGTCTTCCCCGTGTCGTGGTCATGCAGGGGCACCAGGATCACGAGAGACAAGTGAAGCTCGCACTGTGCCGTCTTTCTTTTTTCTTCTCTACAAAAAGCACCTCCCAAAGTGAAATTGACTGCCCATGGGGCAACGAATCGCTCACAAAGCTTCTGCGGGAGAGAGAGGGGAGGGGGGGGCGGGGGCGGCGGCAAAGCCCCCATCTACTCCCCACCACCGCCAGGGTGGGTGGGTGGTGGGGAGTGATCTAATAGCAACACTATTAATCATCGAAAAAAACAACAACAAGGGATCTAATAGAGGGGGTGGGGGCACGCTCAATGGAGAAGCAGCCCCCCGCCCCCGTGCAGCAGTTCTACCGATCAAAAGCAAGTGACCACAAGCACACTCTCAATCAACGCATATGCAACTCTGTGAACCGTTCTAAGCTGAAAGAAGACTGCACGAGCACATAAGCGCACACGCGTTGACCGCTCCGTATTATTCTCACACGATGTTCTGCAGGGCAGCCAATAGCGCCACGGGGTCCTTCTTTAAGCACGCCGCAATCGCCTTCGCCCGCACCTCCTCCAATGCGTCGATGGCGTTTAGATTACACTGGATGGCATGCGCCATCACTGCGGGGCAAACATCGCAGGAAGGCGGCGCCGTCAGCGCAGCAGCGGAGGAGCGAGAGGCCAAAGGGTGGGAGGTAGCACCACCCATCCCACCACCATCTTCGCTCTCATTTGCCTGAACATGGCCATCTGTGTCGGTAGTGTTGGCAAACACCTGCGCAACCATTCGCTGGCGGCACATCACCTCCTGCGACTCACTGCCGTTGTGGATCACCGGCAATGTAGGGTGGCGGGCGGCCTTCTGAGCAGCACCTTCATTCGAGTTTCCAGCAGCCCCCGTCGAGGAGTGTGTAGACGAAGACTCCGCGTCTACTGCTGTCACAGCAACGGCAGCGGCGGCAGCAGCCGCATCTCGGAAAGCCTGTTCTAACGCTGCCTGAGCCTCGCGCAAAGTGCTCTGCAGAGGTGGGGCACGGGCAACGTATGGAGTGACAGTGGCTTCCGTGGCCTCATGAACAGCAAGTGCTGCTTTTGCTGCTGCTGCTGCTTCTGAAGACGACGAGAGCCCTTCATTTTCACTGCGCACTCGCCGGTCCGCATCTCGTATCGGTGAGAGCAGTGAGTGTATGGGGGACATCGATCTATTGAGCATAGCCATGGATGACGTGGACATGGGGGCAGGCGCGGGTGACTGGGAGGCTTCGAGGCGCATCCGCTTCAGCTCCTGCGCGATCTCTGAGGCGTCGCTGGTCTTCGCGTTGCTTCCTGCCACACTGCGTACCTGCACCATGGCGAGGCTGTCAGCAACCCCGTCTTCGTCCTCGGGCGCCTGCGGGCTCGACCTCTCGCGCTTCTCTGCGTCCAGGCAGGCCGTGGTAGGCGCGGTCGCCGGCGGAGCGCTTTGCTGCGTCGTGGCATCTTGCTGGAGATACGCGGAGATGGCAGAGCGAATCGACTGCACAGTGCAGCGGTGACGGTCAGCCATCAGCCGTACCCAACGCCACAGCTTCAGTTCCTCCACGAAGGCGCTTCCGCTCAGCCACGCGCTGGCCGTCATGGACGGACCCAAGAGAAGTACGACGTTGGCGTTGTTTCCTGTGTGAATCGCCCTCTCCGCGTCGACGTCATCTTCCCTCTTGCTATCCCCGTCCGTTAAAGAACTTGCACGCAGTAGCTCCGCTTCTTCGGAGCTGAGCGCGCGCACGAACGCGAGAACGTGCTCCGCATTTCGCTGCTGCGTCACTGCATTGTTGCCGCTCCGCTCTTCGCCAGCAACAGGGGAAGCACCAGACAACGCCGGGGCCGGACCCGTGGCATACGACCGTGACGTCGCAGAAGCCTTCCTAATTGCTTCCTTTGCTGCAGGAAATTGCACAAGCTGCAGGTATCGCATACACGTGGAGTGATGCCTCGCATCATGTGCATGCAGCTCAGCGGCGCACAGCAGCGGGATGCTGCTCACGTGGTTGCCGTCATCGCTGGCTTGTAGCTCCCTTTGAGCAGCAGTTGGCGACGCTGCGGAGCTGAAAACGCCGTACAGGAGCAGCGCGACATCGTGGCAGGGGATGTCTTGCAACGTGAGGAGAGAGCCACCCAATATGGTATTTGCCCACGCAAGGATGGCGGAGCGGGTGTACGCCTTCGTCACGGGCACCGGTGACGACATGATGGTCTAATTGCAGAGTTTCGGCCACCCTCTTGTATGTGTGCGTGTATGTGCACGTGTGAACACTCGTAGTACGGTGTTCGTCAGTGCTTTGTTCCTTAACAGCTGTCAACAGAGAAGGGGCATGTAGGGTTGAGTGTGACAAAGAAAGTCATAAAACGAAGAACGATAGAGGAGGCAGAGCCGAATTTCGCGTTCAGGTGCGTCAGCGGAACAACAAATACACAAACGGCAGAAAACGTATTTGACGCTCCCTTCACGGCACAGGGAAAGATAATCAGGGGCTGAGCGTGGGCTACCGCCTTCGTGCGTTCGGCTCACGCATAACAGCGCTTCGTTAACTGACGAGTCATCACTTATCTTCAGAGTTGCAGGGCTGCACAACAGCAGGGAGCAGGCAGTCCTTTGTTGGTTATATAGGGAAAACAAACATAGCCAAAGGGAGCAAGCGTGATGACGTGCGCTGAACTTCATCAACTACCCCTCCTTTTTATACTTCTCTTGCCAAGTACAGAAACAGGCAAGAGGAAGAGTTGCTTGTTACATTGTCCTCAGTTCTACCAGCAGCGCCGTGCCGCCTCGGCGCTGCGACGGTATATAGACCAGGCGGCTCTCCGCACACGCACTGCAATGCTGCCACCGCCATCACCACCACCTCAGCAAGCCATGGCAACATGAGGTGGCCGATGCGCCGGCCTATGCGGACGAGGGAGCGCAAGCGCCGTAGCTGAGGTCAAGAGGCATTAACAGTTTACTGTGGGCATTTTCTTAAAAAAAGACACATTTTTAAAATGCTTTGCCCAGTACTGATTTCCTCTTTGATGTGCCGTCCGTTGAAGGACCCACGGTGCTGCGGACCCATCCGCCCACAGTGACAGGCACCTGATATAAACTAATTGGTGGAGTAGGCCACATCGCGTAAAGCAAAGACAGTCTGAAACACCAAATCGTGATGATTGCTCGCTGCTTTCAGAGGTAAAGAACTCTGAGACGTCTGCTGAACTCTTCGTGATGCCACCCGACACGTTGGCGTTGCAGATGGAAGCTAAAGTCCAAGCCACGATAAACTCCTCCTGGCCGACTTCGGTAGATGTGCAGTCGGAAGAGAGAGCGCCGGGGTGCGTTCGGTATCGGCAGCCCTTTTGTTGTGCCCACCAGACATCACAGGCAGCGGTAGGACATACTCGGCCAACGTGGAAAGGCCAGGGTACACGTAAGCGTGTCGCTCACTTCAAGTGTGGGGCAGGATACCCTTACCGCCACGCATTCACTAAGCTAGGGCTAAGAGCAAAACACGACAAGGGCGGGGTTCCTGCGCAGCAGTCGACAACAAGGCAGTCGGGAGTGCCGCTTCGAGGCCTGTGGACTCGAATTGTTGTCTTCTCCCTGCCCAAGAGATTTCGTATCGCCCCCGTCGTCGCTGAGAGCTGCGGTGCTCGAACTCTTCACGGATCTTGTGCCAACAGCACGACAGTCGCCATCGCCATTAACATATGTTGTCTGCACTGCGACGTTCTCCAGCTCCACAGCTTCCTTGTTGATCGCACCCACAGCACGGTGAACGCGCGAAAGACACACGCCGGGGGAGCAATCAAAAAGCGCGCTCGATGATCGACTTAGACGCACCGGCTGCTGCCGCCTCTGCGTTGTACTGCATATCGTTGTCTTCTGCCAGGAAGGGCCGTGAAACGGTCACGATGGGCCGACCAAACTCCGAAGGAGCTGTTGTGGTGGCTTCAGTAGGCGAGATCACCATGTGTGACCGCTCCAGATGTGCCGGTGGTGCCGAGTGCGGCAGAGCAGGGGAGAGATGGGCGAGCGCATCAGCACCGCCGCAATCTGGGAGGCTGTCACCCAGCGGCGGACTCTGCGATCGGCTCTTCATCGTGGCACAGGGGGAGGCGAAGCTCGTGTCGCAGAGCACTGACGAACTGCGCTGCATATCCATTGCGAGCAGCCACTCATTCGACCTCGGCGCGGTACTCAGTGACGACTGCATAAAGGCGGCTGCATTTGCTTTGAAGTTGTATGTGGATGATGAGAGGCCACGAGGAGTTTTGGGCTCAAAGGAGGCAGTCGTCGTTTGTGTGGTCATCTCCACTGTAAGGCTGCCCGTTGTCTTCAGCGGCAGCTGCTCTGCTGCGCTTTCAGGGTCTGGCTGCGCTGCCGTGTGTGGTTGGGCAGCAGACGACGTGCTGGGAGGCGAAGCCGCGGCGTTTAGAGTGATTTTGGTGAGCCGGCTGTGTTGGGTCTCACCAGGAGCCACCTCGTGAATCTTGGCATTATTTTCTGAGGGGAGACTGAGTGTGGAGCCCGCAGCCGACCGCCGAGCCAGCACTAGTACAGACGGGAGACCCACCTTATGCTTTGCTTGCGGCCTCGTGTGCGGTGAGCAGTGGGCGACGTATCGTTGTGGCTCAGATGGGCGGGCATTGTCGCCGCTACCTTCCGTGGGTTCCTGCACCTTCAACTGTACGAGAGAAGGGCCGCTAGAGCTGCTCATCGAAGTGCTGGTTGGCACAGGGGCACCCCCGTGCTGCAGTTGCTGTTCCTGCAGCTGACGCTGACGGAGTGAGGCAAAGCCAGAAAGAAGACTTTCCCTGTCCTGCCCCCCTCTTCCCGCTCTTACTCCACCGCCAGCGTGACTCGGCACGGTGCCTGATACAGTTGCGGCTGTAGTAAAGGAGCTCGCTAGCTCCGTCACGGAGTGCGGCGTGACCGCCAGCAATACCTCCGGCATCTCTGGAGCACTCCATGAAGAGTCCAGAACGTCACGATGCTCGCCGTCATCGCCGTTTCGGCGGCCTTCCGAATTTACGGTGTGTGGGTTTACTCGGGTGTGGTGCCTACTGAGGAGACGCAGTTCCCCTGGTGTGCGCTGAGGTGAGTGCTCCTCACACAGCGCTGCGGTGACGGGAGTGTGGAAAGACGGCTTGACTGAGGCTGTTACTGCTGCGGTGGTTCCAGATGATGTGTGAGGCAGCGGAGTCACTGTGCCTGCTTTTTCCTTCGCGGCCGTAGCCGCTGTTGCTTTTGTAGCTGCCATCGTGCCCGTCAGGCGTACAATCTCCGCTGCGGGTTCCGCACTATGCACAAACGCCGACGGAGTTCCGGTAGACCTACGGCCACTAGGCAGCAACCCCGACGGTGTTTCCAACCCTGCTACGACCAGCATTTGAAGAGCCTGCGACGAGCTCGAAGTGGAGGCAGAGTCCATCGTAGTGGGATGTAAAACTGTCGACGAGTGCGAAGATCTAAAAGAGCGCGCGCGCGACATCGCGTTCGATCGCGTTGCAGCAGCCTTAGTAACGCCGATTCCGCTGCTCGCTGCTTCTCTCTCAAGCGACGAACGTGACTTCTCCACACCGTGCAAGCCGCTTCCCTGCGCGTTATCAATGCTACCAGTGTCGGCGGTGGCACCGTCTTCAGCAGCGCGTAAGCTTCCTTGTGCTGTGCTCAACGGCGGCGGGTGCACCGGCTGCACGCATGACGCGTGAGCCGCAGTTGTGCAACCAACACCGTCTCCGCGACTGCGGACGAGGCGACTGGCGCAAGGGGAGCTGCTCACGGTGAGGGGTTTGCAGTTGCATTGGCTCCGCATCTGTTTCGGAACGCTGTCTTCCACTCCCGACGAATTGTTTTCTCCAACTTCTATGTCTGTGACTGTACCGGTGCCGAACTCTCGCACCGCCCCCTCGCGAATGGACGACCCCGTTTTGTCATCGAGAAAATCTTCAAAGTGAAGGGGAGCGTCAATGTGGTCGCCGCTGGTCAGCCCGCTCGTAGCGCTCGACACCAAGCGTGCGTGTTCCAGGTACGGCAACGAAGAGTGCCGCTGCAACTTCTGAGACTGTGAATGATGAGGCGACTCCCGTAGTGGATACCGGCGATTGCTCGTGGGTGAGCAACGGCCCAGTGGGTCTTGACTGTGCATGAGAGAGTTGCTGGTCACGTCGAGCATCAGAGGGCTGCTGTCGGCGAATGGGGTAAGACCCCGCCCAAGCGGCAACCCAAGGTCAAGACACAGCGGCGAGTACGGCATGATGAGAATAGAGGTGCCTGCCGAGGGACGCGAGCCTGCGCTGCTGCTACTGTCTGCTCGCTGGGGCCGCGAACATATAGGCGACTTCTGCAATGATGAGCTCGTAGAGACGGAATCCACGGTGGTCACCCCAGCTGCAGGGGGGGCTGCAGCGTTGCACGCGCTCGCTGTTGCTGTGGATGCGCCTGCCGGCGCAAGGGAGTCGAGCGTCGCACGCGTGAAGGATCCCATGAGTGAGCCAGGGCGTAGAGGACCGGTGGACATGAGCATTGGCACTGCCGTTGCACATGATATCAGGGGAGGGGTTGCACCACTTGCTTGGGCTGCAAGGGCAGAGGAGGACGGCGTGGCCATGCTGTGGCCCGCCAGGGACAAGCTTGATTCACCCCAAAACGGGGGTAGAGCGTGGTCGACCAGCCCGCTTTGATGAAAGAATACTGGGGTTCGTGCAGCTGCCTTTTGTGTGCTCTCCTGCTCCTCCTCCTCCTCCAGCGTCTTGGTGGGGCTGTTTGCCGTTGCGTTCTTCGTCGCCGGTGAAGAGGCAGGCACCGCAGCGTGCGATATCAACGTCAGGAGTTGCGCGCGGCTCGGGCGAGGCGCATCGGGGTCCACCATCAGCGTGGCAGCCACGGCACGCCTCGCCTCAAGCATCGAAGGAGTCTCCACTAGAGACGTGCGGGGTCGTGTGGCCGGCGATGTAGATGCCTCCGTCGTCGTGACGCGCTTGAAGCTGCGATGTCTACGTGCGAGGTTTTCTACTTTTGAGCTGGGCGATGCCGTGTCACTTGCGTTCGCCATGCTGGTGCCTCTCTCGCCTCTGCTGTGGTTACCGCCGGCGTACGGGCGGCTTCGGTAGTTCTCTGCCCAGGTCGATTCACCACACGCAGATAGAGCAGATGACGGTGTGCTGCCTTGCTTCGCGCTCCGTCCAAGGGCTCTCACAACGTCTGGGGTAACCCTCCTTAGATAGTCCTCGGGGATGTTTAAGAGGGGTGCGTCGACGTCCTCATGGAGGGCGGCACCTCGCAGCAGCCTGCTGAGCGGAGACAGCAGCGTTTCTGTGGGGATGCCAGCACGCATGTTGGCATAGTTCATTTCCATTGGTGCTCTTGATGTTGACGATGCAGTGACCGCGCGCGGAGGGGCTTGTGAAACCCCTTTGATCTTAGACGTCAGCGAGTGTGTCATGGAGCGCTCACCCGCATGCTCCTTCGAGGATGTCTGCATCAGAGAGAGGGGCATGAAGTGGGCCGGCATCGCTGGCTCCTTTGTTGCGGTTGCCGTCGAGTCCTCTACAAAGGAAGAGAGTGAGATGGAGAAGGGGCGGACAGGCGGCGCAGACGCAGGATCGAGCGAGGTTGTAGGAGCGCTGGCAATGTGTAGTTTGCTAGCTGACGCCTCGCCGCCGCTGGGTGCTTCTGCGGGCCGCATCACGGATTCTAAGCAGGGTCTGTCTGTGCGAACGAGGGAGTTGCTCATCAGGAGATCCGCTGGATCTTCTGACGTGCCCTGTGACCTGCCCTTTCTTGTGTCAGCACCAGTGCTCCTGTTCCGGAAGGGCGAGCTTGGCGAGCATGAGCGGCGGTGCGGCTGAGTACTGTTGCTGCTACTGTTTCCAAGTGCGCTTGGGACCCAGGCCGCATTTGACAGGTCTCGCGACATCCACCGAAGCCCCACGAAAAGCGACTGTAAATCAAAAGCAAAGAAAAATGATAACGGAAAACGACAAACGAACAGAAGAACAGCCGTGGCTACTGCGATTGCACGTTGCGCGCAAAGTCAGTGTCGTGAGCTCTCCTCAACAAGTTTCAAGCGGAGCGAATAGAAGGAGCTAAGGTTTGCCACTCACCGTGCAGCGCACTCAGAAAAAGAAAAGAAAAGAAATACGAGAAGGAGAGAGCAAGCAAGATAAGCAGCAAACTCCGATAGCACGCACGCACATAAAAAGAAGCAAGCACAAGAAGAAACAAAGAGCAAAAGGTACAAACTCTTCTTGCTAAGTGATATTAAGCCTGCGCAGGTACACCGGTTTCGTTTTTTGAAGCCCTGCCACCGCGCAAATCAAGGAGGCACACGAAGAGTAGAAGTGATACTGAGAAGCTAGCCAGTTGCTTCACCTACACATACACACGTGCAGCGAAACGCACCGGCAGATTCAAAAAGCGAAAATCAATGGCAGAATACATCAAAACCGAAGCACCTTAAACATACATGAGATTAAGCTTCTTTTGTTGCTCAAATCAGTAAAGCACGACAAAAAATATATATAAACAAGAGAACACAAAACACAGGTAAACAAGTGTGTAAACAAAGGAGTGTGTGTATGGGTGTGTGAGTAGGCGGACAGAGAAAGGGGGAGGGGCCAATTCTAACGAAAGGGAGAGTGTGGAGATGGAGTATGTGCCAATAAAGCAAAGGACGAAGAGAAGTCGATCTGATCTTCTTTATTATTATATATACGTACTGAACAATAGTCTCGGAACGGGAAATGATAAGCTGAACAAAAGAAGAAAGAACAGCCTCGAGGAGCCACCACCTGTGAGGGCGTAAGTTGAGGGAAGAGGATGTCGCTGACCACCACAAGTATGAGAAGCCAGCCAAACACGAGAAGGAAAAGCTCAAGGGGGGGAGGAGGAAGCAATAAGATAACGTCAGCAGACCCGCCAGGCCACGATCCTTTGGTAGGTGTATGTGTGTGTGTGTGTGTGTGTGTGTGTGTGTACTTGATTGTGTGTCCAATAGCTCTCTTCTAGCCTGTTTGGCGTTTAGAGTTCATGCGCGCGTGCCCACTCGCCCCAGCACGGAACAGCACAGCCACAGCGTTTGGACGTACGAGAAAGAGAAGAAAATTAACTAAATAAATAGAAACAGTGACTACCGTTCAAAGCGTAAACAAGGAAAACAAAAACAAACAAACAAAAAAGCGACAACAAAAGCAAGTACGAGAAATATCAAGAGGATGGTGCGTGAAGGGCACAATCAAAGCTGCAGCAGTGGCAGGAACTATAGGTGGTACTGCTCACCTCCAACGACTTCAGGCACGTCAGTACCACACTTCACCAAAGTATAAGCAGAAGAAGCTGAAGGGGAGAAAATTATTCTTGTTCTCTTTGTATTATTTTTTTTTTGGGGGGAAGGGGAGGGGAGGGAGGAGGGTACTATTTGCATAAGGAATGAAACACGCTCTGAATTCACGCGGCACAAACGCACGCGTTGGCAAAAACAGAAGACAGACCGAAAAGAGCAGAAAGAGAACAATCAAAAATAGAAAATCAAGAAGAAAACAAAAACAAAAGCATAAATTTAATTACATGAGCGCGCCAGGTGTGAAAGACAATGGCGCGCGCTCCCCCTACGTGCTGGCAGAGCTCTGAAACGTAGTAACAACTTCCGAAGGCACAGATATCGCAGTCCCAACAGAAGCGAAGTAATATGTGGTGTAGCGTTGGAGTTCACACGCGATGTACCTTGGCCGCAGTGGTGTGCACAAGAAGTAAATAAACGGACAATAATAATTTAAAAAAAAAATAGAAGGCAGAAGCTACAACCAGCACAGCAACTGAAAGTGCAGCAACGAAGAAAAACCTTAAATGAGGGGGGAGTGGAGGGAGGGTAGCGGGGGGGGGGACAGGGGGTTGAGGTAGTGAACAGTGAAAGCGTATTGCTGCGTTTACCTGCTACACCAAGATGATGCGCCGTCACAATAGTGGATCGCTCAAATTCTCGTGAAACGCTTGGAAGAAGAACAAAGCATTTATGGTCACGTACTATACATATTATTTATATATTTATATATTTATGTTGAAGCACGCAGTTCAGAAAATGCTGCAACGCTTGCATCTTGCAAAGGGCATCCCATTCGGGAGTCCCTCGCTCCCTCAATACGGATGTACCGTGGTGACAACATCGGCGGTGAAATCTGCCAGTCCATGCACACAAACACACACACATGCAACAATAAAAAATAGAAAACCTAACTTGGAGGTTTAAGGAGGAGGTCAAGGCTCTTCAGCTCCTGCATCTCTGTTTCCGTCACAGCGGGAATCACCACGACAACTGCCCGCTCCTCTTGAGTCGTTTCGCAATCAAGATTCATCGCCTTTGCACCTTCCACAATCTGTTCGGTACTCCTACGCACACGAGGCCACAACTCAGATGGCGTTGTGGGATGTCTGAACAACGCGATGAGTGCACCAACAGAGTGAGGTGGGGCGACTAAGGTAGCCGCGAGAGGTAGCTGCGCCCAATCCAGTGCACTCAGCGCACTGTGAGTACCAGCCGCACTACGATTCTCGCTGCCCACGCCGTCAGCAGCTGTACTGTGAGTCGAGGAAGTGTCGTTGGCGATGAATGGTGCTGTAAACTCTCCCCAGTCGGATGCATAATGGCGAGCAACGAGAACGAAGGCTAGGTAGTCCTCCCAAAGGCTTCCCCGCTGCGCTAGTAACGCGGCGTAACGCGAGGCAAAAGCGTGATCTGCACAGGCAGGCACACTGGTAGCGTAAGACCCTGCGGGCAGCGCAGCAGATCCCATTGCCTTCATGTGCTCTGAGACGCGCCGCTTCAGCAACGCTTCCAGTCGAACAAGCACCTTGAGAACAAGCAGCGCGGCTGGCCATCCGCAGAGATCTGTTGTCGTTGTGGTAGTGGTGTTAGTAGGCCCGCTTTCGTGATGCTCCCTGGAGTTCGCTTCACCTGCAGGATCGAACGTATCGCATGCGGTCACGGTGATTCTCGCTGCCGACTCAATAGCGGGTGTGAGCGGCGAAAACAAGGCCTCCTGATTCGTATTAGCGGTGCTAGTGTTCCTTTCGTAGAAGGCGGGGTGCGCCGCCAGCTGATAAGCAATTCGCCTCAAAAGAGCTTGTCGATTCCACAGCTGTCGCTCTGCATCCCCGCTTGCTGCCACGCAGGTCGCCTTCGTTTCTAACACGAGCAGTGGCAGCAGCAGTTCGTGCAACAGCACCCGAAGCGGCGTGTCTGGAAGCCGACTCGCATGGGACAGGTTGCGTAGCGTCAGGTAGAGTGTCGGAGTCAAGGAGCGCGGCAGCCGCATACGGGCAGCACGGAGCCTCGAGCCCGTGCTGCGTTCCGCAGGTCTGTATTGCAGGCCCCAGGGCGTGATGGCTAACTGCATCTTGTCTGCTGCTTCGCGTAAAGCCTCAGCTGTACGCAGCGCACGTAGTGGCGCCAAGATCGTTTCCCATCGATGCAGCAAAGAGGAAAGCGAAACGTCCGACAGCGATGATGCATTTGCGGTGCGCATCTGAAGAAGCTGCCGACTCATCAGCAGCAGCAGATGCGCGGCGATGCCCTCGATATCGGAATGAGAAGTAACGCGCAGGGTGAGCAGCGGCGCCTCATAGCCATTCGTACTTGATACGTCGACCAAATCTTTCTGCAACTGCCTCTGCAAAAGCGGCGCCGCAGCGAGGAGCTCGGCGAGGTGTGTGTCAGACAGTCCACTCACAGAACCTGTTCTATTCGATTTATCCTTACCGCCATCAGGTGTCTGAGCAGACGGGAGCAGCATAGCGGCGACAGCGAGTTGAAGCGCGAGAGCGGCAGCGGAGCTGCGATCGTCCGCACTCGAGAAGCCGTCAGGTTTTGTGCAGGTCTTCCACATGGAAGTGTACTTGGAGTACAACTCGAGGCATGCACGCCGCGTAGCGTGGTGAATAGCGCGGCCACGGCTGCCACTGCCGGTTGCCGTGACCCCCCCCACTCTCTTCAAGCGGTGAAGAAGCTCGACACAAAGAAGATCTTCGAGAACGTGGACGTGTGCCACCGCCGCAATGCGTGTACAGGCGCCTCTCCGCCCTGTCTCCTCGTCCGCTGCCCACCACGTCCGCAGTCGCACGGCAGCGAAGAAGAAGTCCGCGTTCATCGCCGTTCCTGCCACACCACCGTTGCCGTACAGCGTCTTGATCGCATCACCGTAGAGGCCCCTTGTCACCTCTGCATAGCACGAGACACCAGAACTGCCTTTTGCTGGAAGAAGCGCAGCCCTCTCGCCTTTCCCACTTGTAGGTTTGCGATGCGAGTAAGAGAGCCATGCGTGGTGTACCTCGGCGGCTTCCTGCTCACGCAGAGCGGCAAGTGCGTGCAGCACGCGCCACAGCAGCTTCTCTCGGTCTACTTGTTTCTGTGCGTGGATCGGATGATGGGCAGCACCATGGCCTCGCCAATTTCTCGTGATGTCTGGATACAAATTCACGTCCCCGACGTGTGCGAGGCGCTGATGAATGACGCCAAGCAGCGCTAAGCCGCGGCTTGACAGAGTCTCTGATTGCCGGCGATGCAGAAGATCGTCTAACGTACAGGCGACCAACTGTGCCACTGCCTTGTTGCTCACTGCCACGGGAACTGCCTCCTGGGCATCAGCAGACTGATGTGGTGCCTCTAGCGCAGAAAGAGCAAACACAAGTGAGGCATCGGTGAGTTGGCTAAGTGATGCGGATGAATCGTTCACGCGAACCGGCAGCCAAGGCTGAAACGCCACCCAAAGACGAAGCCCAGCCTCCACCACTGCGCCTCTCTCTCCCGTAGCGGTGCTTAAAGGCGAGGCTGACAAAAGGTACACAAGCTGCATGGCAATCCGTGTCAGAGCCTCCACAATGGCGTCTTGCGAGCACTTCATCTCGTACAGAATTCGATTTGCTTCTGCCCCGTTGATGCAGTCGAGGAGCAGCGTGGGGTTGGCAATTTGTCGGCGCTGTGCAACGCAACCTAACACAGCAGCTAGGTAGACGTGCAGGACTGTGAGGTCCGCCTGCAGCTGCGCACTTGAAGCTCGATGGTGCAGGATCCGACGAACGCTGCCCAGCAGGGAAGCGGCGGACGCCTCGTCCCGAATGGATGAAGCAGGTACCGTCACTGCCGAGGGAAACCCTGGATGCTGTGCTTGTGTTGCGGCCAGCTTGGGATCCGCAAACGTCGTCAGAGCCTCCTCTTCCTTCATGTCCCCAACAACCCAAGACTGGCCTGCGCTTTCACTCCCTCGTCTTGCTTGTCTTTCCTGTGCCGCGTTCCGGTCTGCTGTGGGCGGACGAAGGACCGCCAGGTGCGGATAGAAGCACGCAGCCGTCGCAGCCTCCACTGCGTTGTAAACCGAGAGGTTCGCCGCAGACTTCTGCTTGCTCGCGGACCCCTGCTGGTTGGAGCTCACCAAAGAAGCGACGCAGAGTACGGACGTTTGCAAGTGCCTCTGCGCGCTCTGGTACTGCTGATGCTGCTCCGCGGTCCAGCCAAGAGCGTTCACGTGTGTTTGAATGTGTAGGAGCTGCCGCAGCTGCCAACACAGAATTCGTTGGCCGTCTTTTAAAGACAGAGCTGGTGGAGTTCTTCTTGAGTCGACCGCGGCAACGTTGAAAGCAGATTCGGCCTGTCGGAGCTCTGTCTGCCGCTGGCGCAGTGCATGTAGATTTCGCGCGACGCGCGCCATACCAGCTGACGTGGGGGCAGCCCGTCGTCCACGTCGGTGAGCGCTGCGGTCGAGCAGGCCGGCGGTGCACAGATGCAGCACATGGAGGTACGAGTGCCAGGGGCCTGCGATCGACGCGGGGGGCAAATGAGCCCCTCTATCTCGTGTGTTCAAGTCGGGGAAGTCTTCTTGGGCTCGATGCGGGGGCAGGTACGCGCTCCACGGGAGCGCCGTCGACAACGCACGCTGAGGAGAGGCACACGCCGATGGGACACTCTCCGCGTCATTCAAAAGCTGAGGGCGCAGGCATCGAAGCACTGCCTTGAGGATTAACAGATCCGCTGTGGTAGAAGACACCGTCTGCGATTGCGGTTCACTGTGATTTCCACGCCGCATGCGAGCATCCTCCGTAGAGAGAAGCTGAAGAAAGGCCTCGATCACGATAGAGGTACCCTCCGCCGCTGTGCAGCTATCTGGTTTCTCCCTACTCGTTGTGCACAAGCCCATAGATCCTGTGTGCACGTACTCATCGACGCAGCTCCACAGTTGCATCAGCGACCATCGTTCGACTCCTGGTGAAGGCGCATCCCGTCCTCTCGCATTTGGTACCGCTGTCGGCTCCTCCTTCGCGCAGAGTGCAGAGATGATGGTTGCGTAGACTCTGAGAGAGCTCACGGAATCTGAAGCGAGCTGCTGCTGATCGCGTTTGCTTCCGCGACAACACTGCCACGCCTGCATCAGTGCCACCACGAGCAGCGGGTTGTGCAGCTGAGGGATGGATGCATCACTCCTCTTTGCCCCTCCGTCATGTATTTGATGCCGCAGCGCGATCCACGCTTCCCACGCTGCAGGAGGCCACAACAACCACCGCACCTCTGTCGCGCTGCGGGTCCCGTTGGCCACCGCTTCCCCCTCCATGAGTACCTTCGCTGCGCGTCGCATCCGTGGTTCAGCGTCGGCAAGCAACTCTGCCAGTTCTGCTTCTATGCGGCCAGTCTGAGAGGCTTTCCCACGGGGTCTCGCCGCCGCTGTAACGCTTGATCCACTTTCTGGGCGGGCGCGCACTTCGCAGGCATGACGGAGGTGCACCTGCAGCCTCTCTGTCTGCCTTGCCGGCGAAGAAGTGTCGGCTTGAAGATAGTTCATCAGCACGGTGCTGAAGTGTGCCTCAACACCCACACTAACCGCCGTAGCTGCGCTGCCCGTGCGTTCGGTCGTCTCTGCTGAGAGATCAAAAGAGTGCTGGAGGGCGTGCTCGAGCAGCAGTGACACCCAAACGCAGCATATCTCGTTCTTCAGCACAGTAAGCCCATCTGTCACAGCACGCATCTTCGCTGCCTTCGCACGACTGTGGAAGGCCATCATCGTCAGACGAGCAGAGGCGGAAGAGGTAACCACGAAGAACACAGCACACACCTCTAGCCATGCGCTCTCCTCCTTGGTAAAACGCGATCGGTATCCATTCGGCTCGTTTCCACTAATCACGCGTGCTGAGTTCTTTATCGTACCGGGAGATGATCGAGGTTCATCGCCGCCAAAAGATTGGTCTTTGCCCCCCTTGGGATCGTTCGCCACCGCGTCGAGCTCTGCCTTTCGCATGAGCAGTGTCTTCCAAAGAAGTTGCAGCAGCGGCGGCAGATTCCGTCTGCGCAGCCCGAGCACCTCCTCCCGCCAGGGACGACTCCTCACAAGGCGGGCACATGCGTGCAACGACGGTGCGGTGGACAGCTGCAACAGTAAAAGCGACAACGCTGGCGGCAGTTCAGAGCAGGCAGCATGCATAGAAGCTTGGGAAACGAGTTGAAATGCGGAGAGGGCAGTCCCACCCGCAGAAGGTGCACCTAGGCGCAGGATTGAGGAGGGTGGTCGCAGCGCCATTGACCATGAGGCAACGTGAAAGCGCGCATTTCGAGAAGCGCCGGTGTGGAGCCCTGAATTGGAGAGCAGATGCCCGCCGTTGCATGCGCGGTACGCGATTATGGCCTTGGGGTCAACCTGTCGATCCACCTTTATCGTCTCCCGCATCGATCCCTCTGCGTAGTGAGTTATGACGGGACTGATCAGCGGGTGGTGCGCTACCGCAGTGGCCGCCTCGCACGACTGTGCGCTCGTATCACTGGCACGGGGCGGCGCCGATGAAAACAGCAGATAAAGTTCTTCGGCCTCCGGAAAGAGTGCGGACGCGTCTCCATCGCCGCCGCAGTCTATCGCATTATCAGTGATCACAAAGTTCGATGCGCGCCGCTGACGGTTGAGCACGTAACCCAGCAGCGGCAGCGCCACCTCGGCAGGCCATGGCCCGCACGCCAGGAAGACTGCACGCAGTCGCCGCAGTGTGCATGTCTCCACCGGGCTGAGCGATGTCTCTACCGGAGTGCTGGACGTCGCTTTCCGAGATGATGAGTTCGGAGTGCGAGAAGAGGAATCGACGTGCGTGCTGCTGTACGCCTCGGTAGGGTAGGGCGTGCCTTGAATCCACTGCAAGGCCACGCGCCAGGCCTGAGGCGCGACGTACCCGAGTACGTGCACGAGGTCCAACAACAGCTTCTCACGCGAAACCGCTGATGAGCGCGGAGACTTTGATGGAAAAGGCGTAGCGGAAGTTGGAGGGGTCTCAAGCGTGAGAGAGGCGTCGCGCAGGGATGCGAGGACGAGATGGGTAGCCACGCGCCGACAGAGCGATGTGGGGATCAGCACAGAGAGCGTGCGCGGCGCGCTTTCTTTGGTGCTGGTAACCGACTTCGTCGTAGTCGCGGTGATGGCCGTAGCGAGCGTCACCGAGGCATAGGAAGCTGGAAAAACGGCCCATCCGTGCATCGGCAGACGACGATCAGCTGATGTGTCAGAGACGGCGCCGATAGACGCGGAAGCTTGGGTGCTGCACGCCTCTGTCTCGTCCATCCCGTAAGTAACGAGGCGGCTTAGCCAGGGTTCTCGTTTCATTGCTGCTTCAGCGCTGCTAGATGTCAGCGAATGGCGCAGAAGTGGGTGCACCACGAGACCGTCCATGATGAGGGGAGTGGGCGACAATAGCGCCACAGAGAGGATGTCCCCCTCACTAAAAAAGGCTGCGTCAGCTGTAGCCGGCCGTTGTCCCACGCCTTCGAGAAGGCGCCACAGCCGACTCGGAAGCGTGCACGTTAACCCGGCGCACGTCCTTACGCGCGCAGCATTCGTTATCTGCCGCCCTGCATCCGTTTCTGAATCCACGGAGGGTGAGGGGGACGCCCCCGCCACAATGTGTGCGTCACCGTCTTCGAAAAGGAACGGCAGCGTGCGCCACAAGAGGGCGGCGTGCTGCCACGGCAAGCACGACAGCGCAGCCTGAAGCACACGCCCAAACAGCTCCATCTGGACACTCGTGGATTGGTACTCCTTCAATGCGCTTTGCGTCGCTGCTGGACTGAGTCGTGAACTTCGCTGCACAAGGAACTCCAGCAAGGCGAGCTCCACATCAAATGCGCTGCGAGCGTTTCCGCATCCTTCACTGCCCTCCTTATCCGCGTCGTCCAGAAGCGTCTCTATGTCTACCGATAGATGGAAAGCTTGGTTCTTGGCCTGCCCATTTGCCGCTAACGTAGAGGGGGGATGGCGCACAAGTGTCTGTTGCAGCTTCTCTGCCGTTTGCACCACCCCGAGCCGATACTCCACGGATGAGGCTGTCCTGCCATGACGCTCGTGGCGATGCAGCAAGGCTAGGTTTATGTACAGATGCTGAAAGCGAACTTCTTCGTCGGACCAGAAGTGCGCAGCGCACGCAGCGAAGCGCTGCTCCAGCCGTGGAAGGACGCTGCTCCACCACGCGGTGGCGTACAGGTCCATCAGCGCATCTGTGAGCCGCGACGTCTCTAGTCGTACGTGATCCAAGTGACTGTGATAGGTAGAAGACCAGTTTACAGCTGGCGTAGAAGGACTGCTGCCCGCGATACTGCTAGCAGCTGCTGTGTCGACGGAGCTCTCGAGATGCAGTGCGTTCCACCACGCAGCACACTCGTCCAGCAGCAGCACAGCCTGGCCGAAATCATGCGCGACACTCAGCAACTGTGACATCGACAGCAGTGCTGGCATCCCTGCGTGCGCTGCCCCCTCGCATCGCTGCCCGCTGCTGCTTCCTTGGAAGCACAAAGGCGTGGGTGTTTCCATAGCTATTAGGATGTTCATGAGGCGTGAAGAGAGCTTGCGAAGTATCACATCCGCCGCGGCAAGGCGAGCGAGCAATGCCTGGGCTCCGCCGCTTGAGGTACCGCTTTGCGAGTCGCTTGCCCCGACGCTACTCGCTGTCATACAACGCAAGAGGAAAGAGAGTCGCCGGCAGGCCAAACTCCCATCAGCAGGAGCCGGGCCAGCTGCTGCAGCACCGGTGTCAGAGAGCGTCACGTCTTCAATGAAAGAAGCCAAGGCAGAGAAGTAAGACTGGGTGCAGGTCAACATAAGCTCGTGGAGGGCTTGTGGTGGGCTTTGTAACGGAGAGGCGTGCACTGCGCTGCCCAGATTTGCCTCTCCGGAGAGAGCCGTCGGCTGCTTCGGACTCAAGCCGCTACACAGCTGCCGCATAACCGGGTTTGCGGGGCTACACTTTTCGAAGGCCATCAAGTCCCTTCGTAAGACACACGCAAGCTCCGATGAAGCGTGCAGATGTACTTCTGGCGTGGGCTCACCCATCGAGCAGGCCGTCACCGACTCTTGAGCAAAGAGGAGCTGATTGAGCAGGTCTAACGGCGTGCCGCGCAGTCGCTCGCGAAAGGCTTCGATCGTCTTGGGCTGCGTCTCTTCGCTTGCGCTGACTGGCGTCGCAGCTAATGCGCTGGGAGCTGCTGCTATGCTCGCACTGCCGCGCTCGCGAACCATCTGCGCCGCGTACTCCGCCGCCCACACATCGACCGCTTCCATTACCGCCTCCACTACCTGAAGGCACTCCACCATTGCCATCTTTGCCCGTTGCTGCTGCGCAGGAGAGATCCACAGCACGCTGTGCTCTACCGTGTGCAGCTCACGCAGATAGAGGAGCACGTACTCCAGGAGAACATCGGTGTGCTGCAGGAGGTTCCACGAGGCCGTTTCGTGGCGCAGCCGGCAAGTGCACACGCGACACGTAATTCTGGCATATGACGCAGAAGACGCTACACTGCCATCCCAAAGATAGGAGGTCACACTGGAGCCGTTGGCCGACTCACGAAGAGAAACAGGAGAATGTGTAGAAGCAGCGTATACTTCCGAAGGCTCCATATGCAGTGCGGATCCCAGAATGCGCATCAGCACGTCGGCGCCTGATCGCATCACGTCTTCCGCCGTTTCTGCATCCGTCAGCGCTGCGTTGACACCAAAATAGTTACCGCTGCTGCCGTAGGACGTGCCCGCCTCGCTTAGCAGCAGTCTCGGCCTGAGTCGGCACCACCGCAGTGCGTCGTGCAGCACCGTGACAAGAGGTGCCAGCGACATATCGCCTTCCACCCTACGACGCAGCGAGCGCGGCAGCGTCGCAGAAATAGATCGAAATACGGCAGCGCAGTTTACTTGAAACGTGTGTGCGCGGCGCAGCACAGAGGACGCGTTCGCTGATGCTACTGCGGCGGCGTGTCTGCCGCCGCTACTCGCGGTCGCACTATCCTGCTTGTCCGTATCGCCGTCAAGCGCACCGGTCGCTTCTACACTTCTCAGTACCGGATCTCGCTCTGCTTCATCTTCCAGGGAAACTCGAAGTCGACACAACTGCTCCATGTCGCTCTCCTCCACCTCTGCTCCTTGCTGCGCTTGGAAGTCTGCGTCGCTGAGAGACGTTTTTGTAGTTAATTTCGGCTGTGGCTGCGGAGTCAGGGCGTCCATCATCTTCTCTCGAACTCCGTCAGCAGAAGTGTTTACGTCCAGCATGGTTGACCAACCTTCAGGTGACGCTTCCACAGCAGTGACGTACATGCTGGACAGCCAAAGCAGCGAAGCATAGCTGTCAACGGACATCAAAGGAACAGCAATGCACTTCATACTCTCAGCTGGCACACGGGGGGAAGACGATCTGCTGGTATTAGTTGATATGGTGTGCGTTTGCACAAAGCGCAAGTACGCTCGCACAGCCGTCTCCGCGTCCTTGTGCACCATGCAGAAGTTGAGGGTCTGCTGCACTTCGCCGATGGAGTGGCGCACCGACTCCTCCTGTAGCAGTCGGTGGCGCACCGACGGCGACGTAGTGCACAAACCCACTAAAATCGCCGCACGCAGCTGTCCAGCATCCACGGCGTTCGGTGCGCTGTTATCAGAATGGGCCAGCCATGGTGGTTGCGCCAGTAGCAGCCGATGCAGCGTAAATAGAAGCGACTGCTGCTCGCTGTGCCTTAGCGCTTCCTGAGTGGACGTGGGGAGCAGCTCCATTGCCTGCAGCGTAATGGCTAGCGCTTCGTACCAGGATTGCTCGACAGCTCGGCGTCGACACCAGCGCGAATCCACAAGAAAGGAGACCTCAGCAGTTGCCGCGGACGGTTTTGCAGAGGAAGAGGAGATGTTCAGTTGATCTCCATGTCCCTTATTGCGCGCAGTTGCGTTGCTGCTTCGCTTGTAGCGCCGCCATGCACGCCGATAGCCATTCCAGGCGCCGGTGACAATGGCGGTCGCCAGCACCGCGCTTTCACATGGGGGTGGCACGTAGGTGAGCAGCCGCACCAAGAAGTGAGGTGTGGCCCGCTTCGCGACTGCTGCAAACAGCTCAACTTCTGAGAGCCCGAGTCGGCGGTTCTGACGCTCGTAAGAGTAGAAGAGCGCGACGGCTTCGCGGATGCGCCGCTTGTGGGAAAACGCCTCCATGGCGCACACAAGCTGTTCGTGTTGAGTGCCAGACAAAGGCCGGCCGTGGTGCAGCTGCAGAACGTTAAGAGGACCCTCTTGACTGGCGGCGGGTGTCGCCGCGCGGAGCACCACGAGCGGACCTCTAGAGGCCGTAAGCACCTCTTTTCTCACGAGGAGCGCATAGATGCATGATGGGGCTGCAGTACCATCAGACGCTGCGTCGCAGAAGACCTGCGGATGTGAAAACGAAGGTGCCTCTGTGGACGCCACAGCTAGGTGGCAGAGCCAGGCTACACCCACCGAGTTGTAGGCAGCGTCGCACACCGCCGTGCACAGCGTCTGAATATTTCGGTCGCTGCTGTTGTAACGTCCTGCCGAGGAAGTGGAGAGAGACGTGGCTGCGGTCTGCCCTTCGCTGCGCAGCTGATACGTTGCAAAGCGACAGAGACGGGCCATCTGAGTGGCTGTCGTACCGCAGAGCCGCATCAGCTCTCCAACCTGCTGCTGCTGCCGCCCCTTTCCAGAGGGGGACGGCGCACACGGGGCCCGGGAAAAGAGTTGATTCTGAAGCCAAGCGGCACATTGCAGCGCAGCGGAATTTGGAAAAGAGCCGCCCGATACGGCATGGGCCGGTGCTGGTCGTGATGCTTGGCTTCTTGATGGCGTTGGCGGGAGTGGGGTGTTGCCATTCGTCGTGGCAGACTCCAGAAGCAGCTGTGCGTGGTTGTGCAGGTAAAGAAATCCACTCGACATGAGCCACTGACGAACAGCGCTGCCTAACCAGTGGTGTTCGGCGTACGATTCGCGTGAGCCAAGCCGGCCGTTGTTTGCCAACTGCGTGAGTGCCTGTAGAGAGCTCTGCACGCAGGCCGCAGCCGCACGCGGGCTACACGACGGATTTGCCAGCAAGGACTCACACAGCACCCCTACTGCGGAGACCAGCTGCTCCATCTCCGCCTTCGGGCCCCTTAGTGATGAGAACGACGGCGTATGGCGGACTTCCTTAGCATTGGGTGCAACGAGGTTCTCTGTGAGCGCTTTGCACACGAGATGCAGCAACTCCTGCGCGACAGCTTCGCGCGTTTCCAAATCCGGTATGGAGGCGAGGGCGTGTCGCCACACAACGCAAGACCTGTGTTGAGTGTTCTTTGCTTCCTCAGAGCGCCGAACCGCGAGCGTGGTGAACGGCTCAGAGAGGGGGCCTGCGTCACTGCCCCACAGCCTGAGTAAAAGCTCAACAAGGGAAGCGGAGCTCATAGAGGCAAAGACGCAGCTTAGGAAAGGGATGGTGCCGAACGAGGCATCGCCACACGAGAATATCTGCGGATGCCGGTTGCATGTTGGTATTGCTGCTGCTGCGGCGGCGGTGGTGGCGACAGCGCGGTTGCTGTTTGCGCTAGAATGGCTGGTGGCACATGGGCTACTCCAGCCGCTGGGATGTGTGTAGCTGTAGAAACCCATGCTCAATGCCTGCAACGCCGACGCCAGGTTTGCCAGCTCGGCTGGTGACAACACGCCGGAGGAAGGGCACTCCGTTTTCGCTTCGTGAAGCGAAGCTGTGAGCAGCGCGTACGGCAGCTGTGCAGGGCAGTTGTCCAGCACACGACATACAAAGGCGCTGGTGCCGCCGCGCATGCCTCTCCGACGTACGGCGCGTACTCTTGTGTTCCCGCGGTAGTTGTTGGAAGCGGGCACCTGAAGTACATCGTGTTGTTGGCACAGCAAAACCTTTCGAACTTGAGCCTGGCCACCGCATCGTAGAGTAGCAGCGGTGATCAGCGGTACCGCTGCGTCAACGTGCGACAGCGCTGCCACGCAGCTGTGCATGCTGCCGCCAACTCCACTTCCACTATAAAGAACATCAGCCGCGTCGACCAGCAAACGAAGGAGTAACACCTCAAAGTGAACCACACTGCTGTCGTCCTCCTCGTCGAAGTTTTGCCGCACTTCTGCGAGCTTCTCGGCGAGCCAACTACTTGGGTCATTGGAAGGGGGGACGGACGACGCCTCTGTTCCTGTGCTTGGCGCCGGCTGGAAGAATAGGCGTGGCACGGCGCCGCTCACGCATCGAACAGCGCGAATGGTATGGAGCGCACACTCCGCAGAACCGAAGGGGCCAGTCAGCGCCGCGCATGCTCCATCCCTTCCCCTCTCTGGAAGTGGCGGCCTCGACCCATGGCTGCCCCACCCCAGAATGGACCCCTCCGCCGCCACCACCACAACTATACTCTCAAGGATCGCCTTTAGCTCGTCATCGGCGCTCGCCGTGCCGTCACGGAGAGACGGATCCGCAGCTGCGGCCTCCAGCGCACGCAGCACTTCTGCACACAGGGCATGAAACAGTGGAAGCAGCTGCTGAAGCGTTGGGTCGCGGCACGCTTCGCTCCTCTCCTCTGCCTGTCGCCTGATCAGCTGCGCCATCATGCGGTGCAACGACAAGGCAAACTCGGCACTCGCCGTCGCATCATCCTTTCCACGCAGCTGTGACACCGCCTCACGAAAACCTGCGCGAACTTCGGCTTCGCTGCGGCAGGTTCGGCTCAGTGGTGCGGCGGAGGCGGCTGCTCGTTGCTGCGACCCAGTGGCCCTTCTCCAGGCGGCAGCAAGACGACGAGAAGTTCGTGAAGCGGAGGCTCTAGAGCAAGTCAATTCTTCTCGTGTCTCGCCTTGTGGTGCGTCGCGGTCGTTCGGCTTTTGGGCGCCTTCTTCGCTTTTATGGCGATTGTCTCGATCTGTTGTCGCAGAGGGAATTTCTTTGTCTTCCCGCGTGCAAGGCGTCTGCAGACGAGCGAGGTCCGCTGCTACCTTTGCACGGGCGTCCGACAGAAGTGAGCTATCAACGCCAAGTCTGGCTCGCTCCGCCCACGAGCAGACGTCCCTTACCGCCATCAGCAGCTCCTCTGTAAGTGGGATCGTGGCATTGCAAAGCGCTGTTGAGGCCGAGGCTACGGGGGAGGATGCCCGCTGTCGGCCGTACGCACCTTCCACCGCAGCGGCCGATGCAGTAAACAGCTGCAGGAGCGATGTGATGAGATTTCTCCACTCGCGTCTCTGCGGAACTGGAAGATGCCACTCGTCACTTGGACTGGCGGACAGCTCTGCAGATGCCTCACAAGAATCCTGCACAGACAACGCGGGAAGACAACAGGTTTCTTCGCTTTTTAGGCTCTGTGCAAACTCACTCGACTGTGCACCGGCGTTCACGCCAGCGTGCTGGATGGTTGTTGCGGTGCTAGCAACACCAAAAGATGGGGGAGTTGTACGCAGCGCCTGCCCACAGAGCACCAACACGTCGCAGACTCGCTTAAGTTGGCCCTGTCTTGAATCAGGCCATGTCTGTCGAATTACGCGATGCAGCACAGACGGCTGCTGCAGAACAGCCTTTATGGCGCCGGCGTTCTTCGTGGCAACAAGTTGTTGCAGCACAAGCAGACAGCGCTGCCACTGACCTCGACGAGCAAACTCGGCCAACTGAAGTGGCCCACCCATAGGCATGAGAAGGCAAGGGGCTTCCGCTTCGCTCTTCTTCTTGCAGGCGGTGACGAGGAGCACAACGAGCCTCACACTAGGTTGGATGTTGGCCAACAGATACAACGCAGCAGCGACAGAAGAAATAGAGAGCAGTTAAGTAGAGGGGTGGTGACCACAAAGAGCTAGAGCTATTGTTCTTTCCTATGCATTCGCATATGTCGATCGATTGTTGTGAACGTAGCACATGCAAAGCTCATCAAGCGAAAGGAACATTTCATCACCAAGACGTGCGGCTAATCCAGCTACGGCGCATTGGGGGGGTGCGTGTACGCGCAATCGCAATGGCTTGTACAACCGAAGAAAAGCGGCTGATTCGAAACGAAAAGAGACAGCACAGAGCTTCATTACAGGCACCTTTAATTTTGCGAACCTTTGAGTGAGCAGACACAAAGGAAGGAGAAAAGCAAACCAGAGTGGGGGCGCGGGGGGTATGCGGCACATGCACGTGAAGCCGGCAACCGCACAAAAGCAACAACAAAAATATGTGAGGATGGTGGAGCCCTGCCTACGGACAAGTGGGGGGGGAGAAGTCGGGGCTACGCGCGTCCCCTTCCCCCCACAACAACAACAAGAAGGTATAAGGAGGAAAAGAAAGCTGCGACTGCTGATGCAACAATCCAAACTCAAAAACCCAAGAAAAGAGGAACTCCTACCAGAAGTGTGAGAGGATCTGTGTGTGTGTGTGTGTGTGGCGTGATAGAAACATGGAGCTGTAAAGAAGCACTGCCACAGTAGCCTGAAAGATTCCCGATAGGCTGCAACGTCGGGTACTCGCACATCCACAGTCTCCATACATCTCCCTTTACGTTCCCTGCCCCCTTTTTTCTTTTTAAAATGCGAGTGGCGCTATGCCGTTTCATGTCTCCTTACCTCCCTCCACCGCCGCGCACCTCCCCCCCCCCCCCC
>LJSK01000003.1:181346-198444 GCA_001299535.1 Leptomonas seymouri
CCCCCCCCCCCCCTCATGTGAGGTGAGAAAACCGCAGCTTCGCACCATCTGCATCTTTGTCTTTGTTATCTAATCCATTAGGAGTTCACTGTAACCCTAAGAAAACAAAAGGTTCATTCGCGGCCACCCCGCGCTAGCCTCCTTTAGAACGACACAGCACCACAGCAGCGTCTCAAACATCTGCCACCCCCTCATCACGCCACGTAGTTCTCGCCCCTCCGACGTACACAAGAGGCCTGCCGTACAACGATGCGCCTACACGTTTAACTCTGCTGGCTCAGCGTACCAGGTGCCAGCCCCTGCAACTCCTCCTTCGCGCGAATCTCGCGGCTCTCCATCATCAGTTTCATCACCTCGAAGTGACGCGCCACGCACTTCCGCGAGCACGCTTCCATCTTCTGAAGCTTTGAATCAGGCGTGTCACCTAAGGCAAGCTCCTCGCGCGTAAGGTTGCGGTTGTAGCAGATATCCCAGCACTGCTCCAGCACGGTATTGGCTAGGTCGAGCATGGAATACTGCTCCACCGACTGCTGCAACGCCATTTGAGCCTGCATGTTTCTTCGAATGGGAAGCGCGGTGAGTGTTAGCGTCAACTGTGAAGAGAAGAAGTGGACTAACCGAGAGCGTACAACGCCAACGATGAATTCCCACGCACCTGTCTGCGGACTACAGCGCGACCAAAGTAATAATAATAATAATGAAATCGAAAGCATAGGCGTCATGTAGGAAGAGAGGGAGTAGTTGAGTGGGGAAGAGGGTCCAGGGTGCCTGTGTCTATTACTACTGATGCGCCTGCGGCACTACCGCCTGATTGCATATGGGCTAGGTGACGCATGCGCGGGGGCAGCAACTGCGTGCATGGGGCTTGGAGAGACCCCGCCCCTTTATTTTTTTCTTTTTGAGTATTTCCGCAGCGAGCTGCTTGAGCACCTCTGCTTCGCTTAACTTCCCCGTTGCTTGAACTTAATGAGAAACACTCACGTTGGACATTATCAGGGAGATGACAACTGTAAAGGACGGGTAAACAACAAACAATGGGAGTGAGGAACAGCGGTCCCCGTTGCTTTTTTTTTCTTCTCGCTTTGGCACACTCCTCCAAAAGAAGGGGTGGGGTGCGGGATGCGGGATCGAAATGAGGAGGCAGGGGAACAGCAGAAGAAAAGAGGTGTGGCAAAGAAACCCACGCGCAGCTCTTCACAGCAAAGTAAGATCACAGGTATACGTGCCCATAAGCATGGAAGAGTAAAACAAAAAATAGTAATATATATATTTAGAAAATATATCGGTATATGTATATATGTATCAGGCACGTGGAAGAAGCAAGACTGTAATGCAGCGAGAGAACAACACACGGAGAGCACCCGCAGTTAGTCAGTCGTGGCTGCGGGTGTAGAGAGGGAGAACACAGGAGAGAGGGGGGTGTATGCGGCGCCCGCTTCGGCTAGACAGCAGACACACACATGCACACGCGTCTTCTTGTTGCTACCCCCACCCCGCTTCTCAAGCGTTCGGAGTGCGCTTCCCCTTCATCAGCTTCCATACGACCTTCATCAACGCTGGATCGTTGTGCGTCAGCTGCAGCATCACCGAAACAAAAGTCGTCAGCGTCAGTCCATCCCACGAGGCCATGGCCTGCATCGCCGTCTGATGATCGATGTCCTTCTGGGCCGCGCACCCATCAGCAAGGACGGCCACACGGATGTTGCGCTGCAGCAACTCATCAGCCGTCTGCAAGATGCACACATGACTCTCGTGTCCCCACAAGACGGCTTGCTGCACCGGTAGCAAACCTTTCTCGGGGTTGCCTTCCAGGTAAGGCAGCATCTCAGAAACAAGCATGGAAGGCTGCTGCTTCACAAAGAGAGGGGTGCCTTCAGGCAGCTGGATGTCCTTCGCAATGGTACCCGTGATCTCTGGAGCGTGCTCGGTAGCCACAAAGGTAGAGAATTGGGGTGTCAGCACCGTGTGAAGGACAGCCATGCCGTTTGAGATCACGACGGCATCGCTGAAGTTTCCGATTTTGCTCCGCAGCTTTTCCTGAATGTCGCAGCACATAAACAAAGTGCGGCAGCTTGTGTACTTCTGCAGCAGGTGTGAGCGGGGTGCGATGAAGGTGGGGGCCGGCATTGCTGTTTCGATAAGTGTCTGCGTCTCAACGAAAGGGGAGGGGAGGAAGGGGAAATGTATGGGTTGGCCCACAGAGGGAGAAGACGATAACAGAGAACAATAATAGGAGAGGTGAAAACCAATGATGACGCTGGACACACACAAGAGAAAAGAATGAAAAGAGAGAGGGAAGTAGAAAACAAGAAGAAAATCAGCAAATACTTCCGAGTAGCATGAAGGACGCGCTGTGGAAGAACGGCACTGCAGTGCTCCGTTCTCGGTGGCGGGCCACGGTTGCAGCCATCAGCTTGCGACCACCCAGTTGCTTCACTTTGCCTGTTCCATGGAAATGTGAAAACGGTGCATAGCGAATCCTCCTCTCCCTCTCTCTGCTTGTATGGAAGTTGCTTTGCTTACGCGCCCAGCGCACCTACGAGCAGCACCAGTAGATGTTTGGCTTACTTTCAGCATCAGCGTGTGCTCGAAAAACGAGCCAGTCAACAAGTTGCTGATCATGCAAGCGAAATGGGGCTCTAGCACTCTCCAGGAAAGAGAAAAGCCTAATCGTAGTATGGGCCTCCGTACTCAGCTCAGTTGGCCATGCCCAGCCACGCTGACGGACCCTCCGCTGCGGCACCTTGCTCCGTTGCCCCCCGCTCATCCGCTTCACTCTTCAGCTTCGACTGTGTGGACGCCCACTCGGCGTTGTGCTTCTTCATAATGCGAATGGTGTCCCTCATGAAGCGCGAGTCAGCCCGCGTGAGCTGCATTACCGCCGACGGCACGGTCGTCATCATCACGCCGCTCCAATGCAGCATCTGTAAAATGGCTACGTCGTGGTTCTCCTGCACCTGCGATCCGCAGCTGTCTGCCAGCACTGCTACGCGAATTCCGTGTGAGAGCAGCCCATCCGTCGTACGCAGGATACAGCCGTCGGTCTCGTGGCCCCATATGATTACCTGCTGTACCGGCAGGATGCCCTTCTCCGTGTCACCGAAAATACGCGCGCGAATATTTGGCACGAGCATAGACAGCGTCCCTTTCTCCGAGACCACTGCATCTGCGGGCAGCTTAATATCGTGGTGGGTGTGCCCGACTTCCGCCGGGCACTGCTCTGAAGCGACAAACACGGAGTGCGCCGGACCGAGCAGCTCGTGCAGGGCCGCCATGGCGTTTGCGGCGTGCACAGCGTCGTGGAAATTGCGGATGTGCGGCTCCAGCTTCTCCTGTACATCGCATAGCATAAATGCGGTGCGGCAGGTGTCAAACTTCTGGATGAGCCGCGAGTGCTCAGACATGGGGTGCTGCGGCATGAATGGATGGGCTTCGCGAGCGAACGAGGGGCAGACGGGAAGACTAATCTTTTTTTGCTGAGTTCTATTCTTATGTTCAAGCGACGCGCTCGCTCGAGGCCTGTGAGCTTCAAATGGGGGAGGGGGGGGCAAAGCAGAACAACGAAGAAAACCACACAGCCTTCGAAGTACTTCAAAAGAAAGAAAGCGTGGGAGAGTGGTGCGGGGGAACACTGCGATGCACCACTGAAACCGTACTGACAAACTCCACAGAAAACAAAACAGAAAACTGGCACCAGCAGCAACGGCGGTGGCGTCCTGGAGCAGAAGCAAGGGCGCAAGCACACGTTAAGAAGAGATGCAAGCACCCACACAGAGAATGCGTGCGTGGAATTCGCACGGCGACTAAAACAGAGATCAAAGCCCAGCGAGTCACGCTGAGGTGGACAGCAAAAAAAGGAAGTGAAGGAATCACACCAATACAGCTACCGTATCACAAACGGTTTCTTTCATTCGCTCTCCACCCATCACCCCCCCCGCCCCCGTCCTCATCTTCCATTGATCAGGAATCGGGGGGAGCGCAAGAGCTGTGTGTGATTGATGTGTCGATACAACGGCTGATTCAGGTGAATCGCCTCGTTCAGCGTTTCGTGTTCCCTCATTTTTGTCTTCTCCTTTCGCTCACTTCTTGGGTACGTCCTCAAGGCACCGTGTGACACAAAGTCTAGCTGCGTACACGCAGGCGATGGTGGAGAACAACAAATCGCAGGAGGGCAAACAGACGTTATGGGAAGCCGTTCACCCTTCTCCCTTGAAGAGGAGGGCTACCTGCAAAGCAAGTGTCCGCATTGCTGCAAACTCGCTCTCACAAACCCTGATCCAATGCTTCAATAGTCCTCCATTTCCCGCTCCGCTGGTGTCAGCGTAGGATCTTCACTGCGGTTGTACGGGCGCTTGAAGCTGTCAGCTCGATCCAATATCAGCTTCATCACCGGCGCATAGAAGCGCGGGTGCGCTCGCACGATCTGAGTGTAAAGGCACGTTGATGAAGTCAGCAGCAGCCCCTCCCATTTACTCATCTCCATCATAGCCACCTTGTGATCGATGCGCCGCTGCGCCGCACAGCCGTCCGCCACGACAGCCACGCGGAATCCCCGCCGCAGCAGCTCGTCCGCCGTCTGCATGATGCACACCTGAGTCTCATGGCCCCAGAGCACCACCTGCTGCACCGCCAGCAGGCCGCGCTCCGCGTCCCCGTAGAGGTAGGGCAGCACCTCTGGCAGCAGCATCGACGGCTCCATCTTGTGGAAGACAGGGGTATTGGGGGGCAGTATGATCTCGTGGTAGAGCGGGCCCACGCCGTCAGGGTACTGCAGCGTCACGATACAGCTACAGTACTTGGGGCCTAATATTTCGCAAAAGAGAGTGAGGTGGTTGGTAACGTGGATGGTCTCGTGGAAGCCTGGGATCCTGTCCGCCAACTTCTCCTGCATGTCGCAGCACATGAAAAGCGTACGGCACTCGGAGAGCGCCTTCAAGATCTGTGAGTGGTGGGGCCGTGGGGCCGGCACCGTCACCGCGTGTGAAGCAGCTGTAGAAAAGGACATCGTTCAGAGTCTTCGTTCGATAGCTCGGCTGGTCTTTAACGATGGCGGCATCAGCATCAGCACCAGCAAAAAAAGAAAATACTTTATCGCGTCTTCCGTGAGCGCTGAGCAGGCAGAAGAAGGGTGATGTGGATCTGTGTCAGTGGACCGGTGCTTGCACAGTACGAGGCACCAAATAGCAGCGCGCTGAGGGGAGAAGTGCCAAGAGGCAAGCGCGATGATCGTCTGTGCTCTGAGAACGCAAGCACGTAAACTTACATAAGCAAAACAACAGCAAAAGGGGGTCGCTGATGCAGATATTTAGGTGACCAATTCTGAGTGGCACTCTTTTCTCAAGATGGCAACACAGAGAAGCAGGCCCCTTTAAACAATTGGTAGCCATAATCCAAATTTCAATGAAGACAAAGAAACAAACAAGAGAGAGGGAAGAGTCAGGGCTACGGCATGCCAGCCAACCGACCAGCTTAAGACGCATCCATAGAAGGTGAAGAAGAAAACAAAAAACACCGACGATGCGTGCGATGGGCGTCTGACCGGTTACGTCATTCCGCAACTTTCGTCTTTGCCCCTTCCTTTTAAGGGCCCCCGCTTGGCAGACGCCTAAGCTGACAGAGTGAAGGCAGAGGTAGCTACGGCACCTTCACGAGTAGTCCATTATTATTCTTTTTTTTTAATTGGCCCTCATCATCGCCTCTTTTTGTTTCTTCGTTTCTTGCTTGAGTCGTTTCCCTTCAATGAGATTCCTCACATTAGTGGCGATGGCGGTGGTGGGGAACATAAAAAGAAACAAAACAGAAGAAACTACATGTATTTGATAATATGCGGGCTTTCATGAGTGACCAGCTACCCCTCGCCCTCTCTATCTGCACTACCACACCGTCTGACATACGTCGAACTGCCCATTGCGAGATAGAAGAGGGCTTGAGCATGACCAGCCCCGGCGATGTATCCTAGCAGTCACGCCCTCCCACTAAATAAATAAACCCATCACAGGGCACAGGCACCGCGCACATTGAATCTGCTTCACATTTATCATTCGCTTGCTTCTGATCACAGAACACCACGCCACAACAGAAATAGCATGTTTTTCTCCCTACATGGCTCTCTCTTTGTCATCCGCCATACCAGCACCAAAGCTAGCGGTGGTGGTGGTGGTGGTGGTGGGGAAGTCGTCACGCTGCCGCTTCGGGCAATAGGCACTGGCGATCGGCCGATGCACCAACAACACACAAAAAAGTGAAAAGACGAAAGTAAAGTGAAGGTGCGTTAGTGGTGCCGGCGGCGGTTTTAGATCTCCGGGAGGGGAGGAGGGGGGAGAGAGAGAGCCTGCGGGGGGATCTCATCGCCTGCATCCCGCGAGGGAGCGGGGATTCCTCCACCCATTTCATCAGAGAAGGAGCGGGCAATCCAAAAGCCGTAAACACACACACAAAAGGAAATAGGAAGGAAGTAAATGAATAATAATAAAAAGGTGTGCGGTATGAACGAAACAAACAAACGAAATAAAGCGCCTTCGCCGTGATCATCGTGCGGCGCATATGGAGGATGGCTGGGTAGCGCGCTGTACCGCTCACAACAATAAGTATTTGTGCGTGTGTATATAAAGAGAGAACAAGACCCGGTGTTTTCCTCTACCGGCACACGAGAGCATCGCGGCCCATTTACTTGGCAGCAAATCGGCACAGTTTGTGAAGAGCAAGGGGGTGGGGTGGGGGGAGGAAGGGAGCGAGAAGCAAGCTTCTATGGGGTAACGCTCTGTGCATGTGCCTGCTAGATGTGTGTGTGTGTGTGTGTACGGATGGGCCAATTGGTGAGTGCGAGTGGAGACCAGGGCTCGTAGACTAAGATCAATAAGTGCTAAAAAACAAAAAAACGAAGAGTCGAGTCAGAAACAAATAATCGAAAAACGACTGATCAAACTATAATGTAGAGCTGCGTGTACTGCTCACCTTAGCACTGTGGTGCTGTTTGTCCTTCTTCACCTTCACGCACGCCGCGTCGTTCCCGATCGCCCACTCCACTCTTTTTTTTTTTTTTCGGAGCAACAGCGATTGCACGTGCGACTCTGAGGCCCCTCACTCACTTGGTGGCGCGCGCGTACATCTGCGCCACGAACTCCCAGTTCACAACCGCCCACATCTCCTTCAAGTAGTCCGGGCGGCGGTTCTCGAAGTCCTTGTAGTAGGCATGCTCCCACACATCCGCCGTGAAGATCGGGCGGAGGCCATTGGTGATAGGGCAGCCGGCGTTGCTCGTGTTGTCAATCTCGAGCTCCTTCGTCTTGGGGTTCACGCAGAGCCACGTCCAGCCCGAGCCAAAGTTACCGGCACCAGCCTGCTCAAAGGCGGCCTTGAAGTCCGCCACGCTGCCAAACTGCTTTGCCACAGTCGCCTCCAACTCCTTCGGGATCGCTTTTCCGTTGGGCGTCAAGCAATTCCACAGGAAGCTGTGGTTGAAGTGCTGGGCAGCCTGGTTGAAGATGACTTTCTGATCCACGCGTCCGTTCGTGTCCTGCACGATATCCTCAATCGTCTTGCCCTCGTAGCCCTGGCCGATGCTATTCAGCTTGTCCACGTATGCTTTGTGGTGCTTCGTGTAGTGCAGCTCGACTTGGCGCGGACTGAAGACGGGCTTTATGCCGTCATGCCAGTCGAAGGACAGCTTCGGCAGCTCCGCCGGGTACTTGAGATCGGGGAGGGTGTAGTAGCTCATGCACGAGACGCCAGTGACCGCCGTCGCCGCCGCCTTGAGAGAGACACCGCGAAGCATCTTTTACTGTGCTGAAGCCGTGTGTCTGTGTGGCGTAAAGACGACGGAGAGCAATGAAAAACAAATGTATATCGGCTCACCGGAGCGGGAGCAGTGCACACTTGGCGGTCGGTGTGTACGTATAGAGAAAACGAAAATAACAAAGAGCAGCAACACAAAATGATTCCAACGGATGCGGGGGCACTGTGAATAGAAGAGGCGAAAAGCAGCCAGCTGAAGAAATTCCTTGACACGCGACAGAGAAGGAGGCGTCGTGAGCATCGAGTGAGGTTCGCACCAAATGAATCAAGAAAAGAAAGGCGGCATCACAGGGAAGAGCGTCGGAGTACGGAGGAGGAGGTGGCGGTGGAACACGTCAGAGGAGGCGTGCGCCAAGTCATTTACATCGTAGTTGCTTCTCTTCCTTTTTTCTTAAAGTGGTGGGGCAGGGACTCCCCCACCCACCCACCCTCCCTTACACGCACTCACATGCACACACATCAGCAGCGAATTCAGCACGGGCTATGTGGCACCGTCAGCCTCGTGCTAAAGGACAGCTACCGTGCCCCGCCCCCCGCCCCCCCCTTCTCATTCAGAAGAAAAGGAACACCACCGGGGGGAGGGGGAGTCGCCGGCAGCCGCGTGACGATTCCTCAGCCGGCATCTCCGCCGAGCACACGTGCTTTTCATTGTTCGTTTGCAAAAGGGGTGTCTTCCTCCAAGGCACTGTAAATCACCATCACCACGCGTCATGCGCCTCACGCGCGCGCCATTTGCGTAGACGGGGGAGACGAGCAACAAGCAGCAGCTTCCACCCCTCCCCCGTTGTCTTGTCTACGCCAACGGAGGGCACCGCCAGCCGACGGCACACACGCCACGCCACTCCTAGAATGTAAGAAGATCGAACGGACTGAGACACACAGACACACAGGCACACAAAGCCAAACCCATCAGCAAGCGTACAGCCGCCCTACCTGTACACCGGGTCGCGGTTGGCCCAACTGTATGTTTTCGACTTGAGGTCGGCCACCGTCTGGTTTCGATTGTACTGCCGACCTCTCAAAATGTAACCGGACAGCCAATACTTCGTCTTCACCGCGTTTCGCGGGTGAATGCGCCAGTCAAGGGGGACCAACAAGTTCGGCGAGCCGCCGTTGCCACCGCCGGCAGGGTGGCTCGACACCCGCTTCGTCTTGGAGTGCACACGCGGGCGATGCGGCATGTTTGCCTCCACACTGCGGCGACTGAAGTTGCGCTGCTTGTTGTACATCACACCGGCACGACGGCCGAACACGGCGTGGCAGCTGGTGTCAAAGAGCCGGACTTCTTTGGACGGCAGGAGAATGGGTACGAGGTTCGGTTCGGAGCCGCGCAGCACCACCGCCGCGGTTCCGCTGGCCCGGCAGAGCACGCCGCCGTGTCCCGGGTACATCTCTACTGAATGAATTTCCTTCCCGTAGGTCACTTCGGTCAGGGAAACTGTTTGCCCAATTGTAGGCAGGCACCCCTGAAACGGCTTATTATACACGATGCGTGGCAGCTGCTTGTAGGTCAGCAGCTCCGCCACGTAGGCACCATTGGCATACAGAAAGAAGCCGAGGAAGGTTTTCTTGCGTGGGATATGCACCACGCAGGCCAGCCACTTCGGAATGCGCTTCTGCGGCTTGTGATTGATCAGCATCCGATAGCCCCAGGACCGCTGTTCATCGCGTTTGTAGTGCCCCATCGTGACCTTGCTACCGGGATTGGTGCCGCTGCGGTGGCCGAAGTAGTCGCGGCTAGAGAAGCCCTTCCAGTCGTAATAGAGAGGTGTGTAGGACATCATGTTCGCGCCGACCTGAAAGGGCGACCAGATGTCCTTCTGCAACACGTCTTGCGAGAAGCCGTGCTCAGGCGAGCGAACGTACTCGAGGCGCAGCGTGACGGGTGGTCCCTCTTTGAACACACCGAAGTCGTCTGTGTAGCCATCGTACATCTCCGTGTGTTTCAGCTGCGTGTCCTTGCCAGCCTCCAGCTTCGGTTCCAGTCCGTAGTGCTGGCTGCCGGTTTTGCCGATAGGGTTGACTAACTTGACTTGGCGAAGAGATGCAGAGAGCGGAGACACGGCAGCGGCAGCTGCTGCCGTCACGCCACTCAGTGTGGTGAGCTGCAGCGGGCGACGAAGCATCGTGATGCAGCTAATAGGAAGAGGAATGAACAAAAGCTTCTCAAAGCCGGCGGAGGAAAAGAGAAGTCGATGGCACGTCAGCGCACCTACACATATGCAAAGCGACCGTTCTGGCAGCAGCGCAAGGCAACTCACCCAGTTGTTGTGTGCCCTGCTCTGCGATGAGCACGTTGTAGCATGAATGCGTGGCGGAGCAGAAAAGCGAAAAGAAAAGAAGAGAGATGGAGTATGTAGTGGAGAGAGCAGCAGGAGCCGATCTGCGGTCTTCAAGCACCATGGCACCCAGCAGTCACCTTCTATGCAAACAAGCAAGCAGCACAGAGCAACTGAACTCTGTATACTCCGTTAGAAACACCTTCAGATCGTGTGAAGCTTCACCCGTTGCACGCGACTATGTCGAAGCAGACCTATGCCCCACTTCTCTTCGCCCCGCGCGCCTGAGCGACTTCTTCGTTTTCAGAGTCGTTCGTATGAAGATCAGCGCATACAGAAAACCATGTGTGTGTGTGTGTGTGTGTGTATTTGTGTTACAGTCCCCAAAAGAAAGAAATAATTAAAGCGGAGGGAAGCCCCTTCCGACGCAGAAGCGGAGATGCCGCTCTCGAAGCGAGGTGGTACAAGGAAGAGCGTACGTATACAACAGCAATGGAAAATAGAAATGAAAGAAATACGGAGAGGCCCAGTACAGGTGCCTCCCATGGGTACTGCTCATATATACATGGGAGCGTACATGAAAAATCAATGAAGGAAACGAACAATGCTTACTCTGCACGGAGTTACACCTACACGCATACACAGACACACAGACACACAGACACACACACACGCACAAGCACGCACGCTTTCGACCTGCATTTTCCATGGAACATGAAAGGGCACGAGAGCAGACGAAGCAACCGCAGCGTTCGGTTTGAAGTGCTCGCAGAACAACTTAAGAGAACGTAAGCCAAAGAGAGGACCGCAAAGGTGATAATCAACACAAGCCAAGGTGTAAACGAGTGAAGTAGAAAAAAGAATACACTTGAATCTATGAACGAAAAAATGATATCGTTTTTGTTTTTTTAAGAAACCCTGAAATTTGTTGAAGGAACAGCGACAACAGCTGCATGGCGATATTCCCCCCCCCCCCCGAGCCCTTAGGTCGAGATCTTCAGCACAATCGGCGTATGGATATCGATGCCATGCAATTGCCGTGTCTGCGCATCCCAGCGCCGGTGGTTTTCCTCATCCAGCTCACGTTGCTGATAGACCGCACACTGCGGTGAAGACAGCGCAGCAGCGGAAGCGCAGTTTTCATCAGAAAATGCACTCTTCTCCGCTGCGGTTTCATCCGATGTCGCCGAGGCTCGCCGCGCCGCCCCTGCGAAGGCCCATTCCATCGAGTTGTAATCGCTTGCGATGACCACTTCCAAATGTCGAGCGTGATTACGTCGGGAAGTGCCGGCAGACGCGCTTTCAGGACGCCGCTTCAGAGAGAAATGCTTGCAAGAGGAAGGGATAGAGGAAGAAGGAGATGTCAATGAATTGACCGACGCAGCAGCAGGGCCTTCTGCTGTGTTTGCTGCGATCAACAAGTTTCGCCCGTCATCACCGGCTTTAGTTTCCACAGCAACGTCATCCGCAGGGCCGTCGCTGGGCTCACTCGCTGGCGCTGTGTCCTTTCGCGGGGTGCGCGACGTGGAGGAGGCAGAGCCGGACAGGCGCGAATGAAGAAGAACATCGTAATTAGTGGTGGTGGCCGCTGCGCCGAGCGAACACACACGGGCAACAGACAGCTGCGGACTTGACGAAGGCGGGCACTGCAGCCACGGCGAGGAGGAATGCCGTCCCGGCGTCCTTTCCGTTGGACCGCTATGCGCTGCTCCATGCATGAAAGTGGAGAGCCCCTCGCCCGATCTGTTCGTGATGTGTTGCTTCTGCGGCGTGGAGTGTGCACCGGCGCTGCTGGTCTGTGGCATTGCTGACGCCGCGCTGTTACTGCTTGGTGACAATACTGTTGAGTACGCCTGCCCCTCGCCCACCAACGCTCCCCTCGCTGCTACGTCTGCCGTTGTCGTCAGCGCTGGTGGTGGTGGCAATGACCCCACGGAAACCTGTGCAGGTGAGGAGTAGTAGTAATACTCCCCCCGCCACCCTGGCACAGCGAAGGACGGTTTCCGACGTCTGCGAATGAGCTTCTCCACACTGGAACGGCGGTCTCTGCGCCAGCCCTCGAGTGTCTCGATCTGCGCCGCTACGTCTTCGTTGCTGCCCGCGGCATCGGCAGCCGCGTGAGAAGGTGCTGAGTGGTCGGCCTGCCCGCAACGCTCTGCCGAGGGATCCTGGTGCGCCGCCCTCATGCCACCTTCCACTTGCAATCCCTCCGCTTCGCAACTCTCCTTTTTCGACTCCTCAGCTCGTGGAAAGCCAAAGACTCCTTCAGACGGCGTCGACGCACACGACACGCTCGAGGCGTGAACGCTGCTGCAAGAGCAATGGGTCGGCATGCGTAGCTCCACCTGAACCATTGGGTCCACGTTCGTCCAGCAATGCCGTGCTGTATCCGCGGCATTAGTCATCAACGTGGGTGCATCGTTGACGGTCATTTGCAGGGATTCGTGTGCGCTGCTTTCGTGGGTGTTGTTGCCGCTCCCCCCTCCGCCCGTTCCAGCGACGGCGTACATGGCGCTCACGTAGGAGTTCACCATTCGCAGCTCTTCTTCCTCCTCCTTGGCGGTGGCAGACGCGGAAGCGCAGCCCGGTGAACCGAGGTGCGGCGTTAAGCGTGGACGCAGCGTCCCGCTTCGACTACTGCCGCACCTGCTGCTCTGTTTACCGATGCGGGTAGACTGATGGACGTACACCACGCAATAGTAGCTCGATGCCAGCTGTGACGCCGATTGAAGGCAAGTCTCGTGATCAGCGCAGCTTGTAGCATTTGCTTCGAGGGGGGTACAGAGAGCTTCCAGCTCATATTCAATACCCTCTGGCAGCTCGAACGACTCGACACAGGGTCCAGCAGATAGCGTAGCGCCATCAAAAGCAGTGTCCTCCGTGTATTCCGCATTACAGCCTATCGTCGCCCCGTCTGCTCCATGTACTACGGATGCAGCTTTTGCAGCTTCGTTGCGATTTGCAGGCCCGTCAATGTTGTGATCGGCGGAGACGGTGCTTCTCAGTTGGCTGTAAAGAAGGCCTTCACGAGCATCCTCGCCGCCTCGGCTTAGTTGTGTCTGCGGGTGAGCGAGGATGCGCAGATAGCTTTCCTCAGCCGCCTGCAGTAAGTCAATGATTGCATTCTCCTTAGACACGGTTTGAAAGGAAGCCCCGGCCTTCCCAACATCAGCGCTGTCGGAGCTTGATACACGCTTCAGAACGTCGTGGTCACTGAGGGTTGGTGTACTGCGGTTCGAATTCTTCTGCCTCTTACGACGTAACGACGTAGCGGGGATCAGGCGTTTACAGTTGCGGGAGTCTTGCTGCTGCTGGTGTTTCTCATTCGCCGGTGGTTGCGCACCACGCACACCGGTGCTGCTCGCTGGCGCGGCTTTCAATTGGCCGGAGAGCTTATGTGACGTGCGCACCTTACTCCCCGAAGTCGCAGCTGGTGCAGCTTCTGGCGGCGACAACGGCGACGGCGCCGCTGGCCCGGCCACGCCGCCTTCCTCCCCTAGCGCTGGCTGTGTCGGAAGGGACGGCCGCGGCTGTGCTCGAGGGGCAGTGTCTTGTGGGGGAGGCTTGAAAGTGTGTGTGCGCTTTCCCTTCACACTCGACTGCGGGGTCAGTCGTATCTGCTGTTTTTGTCGCTTTCGCTGGTGTTCCTGCTCGTAAACTGCATCCAGCTCATCAACGCGCTGTATGGCGGAGCGCGTAATCGCCAAGATATCGTTACCTAGTTTCCGGATTCGGGTACACATCGCGTCTCGCACGGCGGTGGCGTCAGCGCCACCACAGCCTCCGTTCTGACTTGAAGACATGGATGCTCAGCAAAAGCAGTTACAGTTACGTTTGATTAGTGTAGATACATAGACATCTATATCTATATATAGAGAGAGATAGATATAGATATGCGTCAGCTACTTCAAAGGAATATATATATCTGTGTCAGAGAGGGTGGAAAAGTTTCGCGCGTGGGCGAGGGAAAGAGGCGGTGCAGCCTCTCCACTTAATGAAGAATAAGATTAAGAAGAAACGAAGAAAGGGGGGGGCGCTAAGTGTAGTTGCCGTTTGTGGTTTGGGATGAGCCACCTCTTCGTCTCTAGCATGTGCCTTGCTGTGGTGTTGGTCTCACCGATGTACTGCACAGCGACTCATAACCAGATGGATCAAGATGGATTAAAGGACGACTTAAGAACGTGGAAGGAACCAAAAGGAAGAAGGCGCCGCTCGGCTGTAGTAGCCTCTCAGTATAGATGTAGTCGAAAAGATGCTCCACACCAACATCGACATTATAAGGTGTTGTGAGAAGCCGACAGACAGCTTGATCTGCGCTACTGCGCTTGCCTTTGCTACCAGGCGGCGCAAATGCCAGGGGGGGGGGGCATGCGCCGCCCTTCAACGGTCATTCGCCAACATCTCCCTATGCGTTCAAGTTAGCAGAACGATGCAGCGCCGCAGCGCCAACAGCAATAGCACATGGGAGCAAGAGGAAGTGCATAACAGTACCCCCACCCCCACCTCCCTTCTATAAGGGCAGGTGATAGTACATAAAAATTCAAGGAAGCAACGGAATTCGCAGATGAGAAACAAGAATCATCGGTTTTCTGCTTTGCCTCCGGCACCACAGCGCAGCTGTCGCCGTATGCGGTCCACCGCCGCCTTCATCTGCGCATGTGCGGTCTCGAGGTCCATTAAACGCTGCTGCCGCATGCGCTCTTCGACCGTTGCCGTTGCGTCTCTGCTCGTGCCGTCGGCCGAGCCTATGAAATTGGCTTCGTCATCGTCATCGTTCTCTTGATTACGGTTGCTGGCATTTTCAGCTAATTTCTTCAGCAGCTGCTCCTGACGCTCCTGTGCAACCTTCTGGGCGTAGGCGAGTGCACGCTCACGGCGCACGCGAGCTCGCTTTGCTTCTTTGCGCGAAACCGTAGTAACGGTAAACGCCGGACTTGATGACTGCCCCGCTGGGGACGTTGTCAACGACGTCTGTCGCGGCTTCACTTTAGCTGGTGCAGCTTGTTCTATATTCACCTCTGGCTGTCCTTTGGAAGCCGGAGAAGTAGGCGCCTGTGCATCGGAACTCTTAGAAGGCGTCACAGATCGCCGCTTCAAGTCCTCTGCGTGACGGCCACAAACGTTGTTTTGTCTCTTGACCGCTGGGACGGACCCGCAGGAAGAGCTGGATCGAGAGGTCAGCGAAGAGCTGTACGATGAATAAGAAGATGATGATGAAGACGACACTGATGCAGAGTACAGCGCCTCTTCCTCCTTATGCTGTGCCGTATCGAGCTCTGGGCCCTTGCCATTGCGCACCTCGTGCGCTGCAGCATCCGCTGTGTCCGCGTTTGCCAAGGCCTGTAGCGCAAGCTTCTCTGCCTGCCTACCATACGCTCGCGCCCGCTCTCTCTTCGCTCGGGCGGCACGCTGTGCGTCGGTGTCGCTCGGGCCCAAACCCCCAGCCTTCTGCGCCGCTACATCCGCCATGAGCGACTTGTAGGAATCCAGGGTGTAGGGCGTATACCCAGTCTTCTGCTCAGTCTTCAGCTGAAGAGGAAAAGAGGAAGACTTTGAATGCAGATCCGCAGAGACAGACGAGCGACGCTTCTGCGTTTTCAGATCAGCATGGCCGCCGAGGGAGGGCACAGAACACGACGGCTTTGCTTTGGAGGGGGTGCTGGTAGCACGTCGTACAGGCACAGGTTGCTTCTCTTCTTTTATGGGACGTGTGTGGTGTGCTCCTGCGCCATCCGCTGTCGCCGTCGCGGGTAGCGGAGGATTGCAGGCGCCAACATTCTTCGCCAAAGGCGTGAGCGTCGAGCAAGACAAAGAGGTGGATGCGGCACTCAGTGGTTGAAGTGCTCCGTGCGTCGGAGAGCGTGGTGGAGGCCTGACAGCATAGTTTTTGTCGCTATCCCGTTGATTCACTCCAGCGGCCGCCGCAGCGAGGGCAGAGGGTGCCACCAAGCACCTCACACGCTGATCCGGTGTCTGCACAGTCATAGAAGACGAACGGCGAGGCGCGTATGAGACAGATGTAGGCGTTGCAGTGTCTTGCCTAGGCGCGCAAGACCCGTCTTGTTCGCTGTCGCTGCTTTCGATGTTCACCTCAACCACGTTGTGGTCACTGTTGCTCTTTATAGCTACTGCTGCTGCGGGTGCGTCAAAATTAAGTGTACGATGTACCGATGCAATCGCAGGAAGCTTGTTCGCCTGCCTCTTTACAATCACTGGGGCCGGTCTTGAGGCCGAAGAGGCGTCCGCTGCCGCTGCCACTGCCAAGATCCTCTTCTTATCCTCTTCAGCGTCGTGCTTTGCCTTCTCAGCAGCCTTCGCAGCCTCCTTTGCCTCTCCGGGCGCGAGGATCTTTAAAGGGACGGAGGCGTTCTTCCTTTTCGGCTTTTCAGCCACTTCGGCCCTGTGGGCTGCAGCCGGGAGGGAGCCCTTGGGCGCACCGGGTGCAGCCGCGGCCGCCCTCACCCCAAGCTGCGCGTTCGACCCGTCTTTCCCTACCACCTCAGAGCGATTGGCGAAGTGCCGCTGGAAGGCCGAAGAGGGGGAGGAAGATGGCGCAGGGGACGGCGATGATGCCGATGTGGGCAGCACAGCGGCGTTGGCAGGTGAAGAGTTGGGCTCCTTCGAGTGGTGAGGGTGCGGCTTAGCCTCGCTCCGTGATGACGGTGCCGGCAGCCTCGCAGGCAGTGGCGGAGGTGGCCCCCAGACGTCGGGGTCAAACTTTTTCTTCGGTGGCATGAGGAATTAGCAAAAATAAAAACGAAGAAGGAATCTGCAAAAAGAGAAGCTCAGCCACTTCACGTGCCACAAACAGCCTCTATCAAAGCAACAACAACAACATCAACAGGAAGGCGGAGGGGAAACGAGAGCGATAGAGCGAAGTGTGCTGAAATCAGTTCGCTGAACCTTCGCACAGCTTCTGTACTCCGCAAACATCGCCGACGCCCATACACACAGACACGAGCAGCGACCGCCATGCGGCTTCATCGGCAATATGCAGCAGTTGCTTTCAACCTTCATGAGGGGGG